>LPNX010077806.1:34718-147466 GCA_001517045.1 Pseudotsuga menziesii | reverse complement strand
GACTCAAATACATAATAGAGACATCCTGGAATAAACATCGGGTTACAATATATAAGATACATAGAAGAATACATTCCGAAGTTACATATACATCAACAAAAGGAAGCCACTCCACCCGAGAGTCCTTTGTGTATTGAAAAACTTGTGGATAGACCTAAAGTTGCTCCTCGCATTCCTAAGAGAGTCCTTAAGCATTCAGGGCACAATCCTAATGCCCAAGTCGCCCAGAGCTATTCTATTATCGAGGATTTGGGCCACACTCCTTGTGCGATGTCTGCACTCGAAGTACTTCAGAGTTGTCATTCGCAAAGGAAAGCTTTGATTTCTACTCTTGGTGTTAATGATGATAATTCTTCCTCCGTCATCAAATTTGAAACTGCAGGACTACAACCTCGCTTGCCTTACTATGTGTCTCTCTTGATTCATGTAGAATGTCTTAACAAGACTGTCAAGCGCACTGTGATTGATGAAGGCGCTACTACTTCCGTGATGTCTTTGGTGTGTTGGAAGGGTTTGGGTTCCACCGAGTTGTCTAAATCTGCTACCATGTTGACTGCATTTGATGGTAGATTGTTTTGGCTGCAAGGCATTCTTCCTTCTCTTAAGGTTCATTTGGGATGGAAGACCATCACGATTGAGGTCAAGGTGGTTGATGCACCCCTTGACTACAATCTGTTACTGGGTAGGAATTGGATGTACTGTATGTAAGCCATAGCTTATTCTCTATTCTGAGTTGTATGCTTTCCATTTAATGGGAAGATAGTTATAATTGATCAAATGTCATTCAAGAATCTGTGTGTTATTGCATCTTCAGGAGCTTCTATCTCGATTGTCGTGCACTCTCAGCTGGCAACTGGGAGTGTGGGTGTGGGCATGTACACATCCCTTATGGGATCATCTAGTTGTCCTGCACCTGTTCTTATGATTGGGTCTACTTCCAGTGAGGCTTCATCGTCATTATATTCGGTGTCTTTTCGCACCACTCATATGGAAGATCCTTGGATTCTTCCTATACCGAGTCCTTTGTGTGAGCCCATTGGAACAGACGTATCGTTGCCTGCAACTATGATATCATATCAAGCTAATCTTCAAGGTGTTGTAGAGTCTAGTCCTTCCTCTTCAGGGATAGAGGAGGAGGACCCATATGTGCTGCCTACATGGGTAGTTAAGTCTTCTCATGCACATGACTGCCTTGATAGTGTTTTTCCTTCAGATGAATCTATTATTGAGGCCATGTCTGGGGTTGAGCCACCTTGGGAAGAGTTGCATCATAGATCTTACTTGCTTCCTGAGCTTGACCATTTGGAGCATGAGGACTTTAGGGAGGTTCTTAGTGAGAGAATCGGTAGTCCCGTGGTTCCATTAAGCTCTCTTGGTCCCATGGCTAATGGAAACATGGAAAATATATCTCCTACCATTCCTATAAATATCTCTCGTGATCCTAGCAAGATTGAGAATGTCTATATTGGGGCAGAATGTTCCCATGATGAGATTCAAGAGTATACCGAGTTGTTCAAAGAATTTCATGATGTATTTGCTTGGTCATACGAGGAAATGCCAGGTATTGACCCTCTCATTATTGAGCATGAAATTAAAACTTATCCCAATGCTAAGCCTGTTCGACAATGCTTGCGTGTGGTGAATCGTAGAAAAGCACCCGCGATTAAGGCTGAGATAGAAAAGCTATTGAATGTCGGTTTTATCTATCCCATTCCCTTGAAGGAGTGGGTTTCAAACCTTATTTCAGTTGATAAGAAGCAGGGAACGATCCATATATGCACTAGTTTCTGTGACTTGAATCATGCCTGTCCTAAGGATAATTTTCCCACACCATTTATTGATTAAATTTTGGATGAGTGTGTAGGAAGCAAGGTATTTTCCTTTATGGACGGATTTTCTGGATACAATCAGATATAGATCAAACTTGAGGACCAGCATAAGACTGCCTTTATTTGTCCTTGGGGTACCTTTGCATATCGGAAGATGCATTTCGGCCTTCAAAACATTGGAGCCACTTTTCAGCAGGCTGTGACCTTGATATTCCATGATCTAAAATTGATTATTGAAGTCTTTTTGGATGACCTTGTTGCTCATTCTCGTCAGAGGATGCGTCATTCCTACCATTTGAGATTAGTGTTCGAAAGGTTCCGCCATTATTTGGTCAGGTTAAATCCTAACAAGTGCATCTTTTGCGTGAAGTCTGGTTGCTTATTAGGGTTCATTGTCTCCAATGAGGGTATAAGAGTTGACCCTTTGAAAGTTGAGGCAATACTTCAATTGTCTCCCCCGAGAAACATTAGACATCTTCAATGTTTGCAGGGCATGGCAAAATTCTTATGGAGATTCATCGTGAAATTTGCCAATTTGACTAGAGGCTTTATGCATCTTTTGAAGAAGGACACTACCTTTTGCTGGGATGAGTGAGCCCAGGAGTCCTTTGATGTGCTTAACCGATCCTTAGCATCGGCCTCGATGATTAGTCCACCCGACTATAGCCATGATTTTGTTCTTTATGTGGCTGCGTCTATGGAGACGATTGGTATGGTTTTGGTTCAAGAGGATGAGGAGCTCCAAGAGCATGTCATATATTATCTGAGCTAAAACCTTATAGATGCAGAAATTCATTATTCCCATGTGGAGAAGCTTTCCTTAGCTACCGTCCACGCGGGTCAAATATTGAGACACTATATTCTGCTTCGCCAGACCTTGGTGGTTTCCCATGTCAATCCATTTCAGTTCATCTTCACTAGAAGGATGATAGGGGGAAAGTATAATAAGTGGATTGTCATCTTGTAAGAATTCAATCTTGAGTTTGTTTCAGCAAAGTTGAAGAAATCGTTGATTTTTGTGGAGCTTATATCTGATTTCCCGAGTGAGGAGGAGGAGGAGGCTTGTGAAGATACACTTGTCGATGAGCACATCTTCTTAATATCAACTTTGGATCCATTCTATGGCTATATTATCATACATTTACAAACATTGAAGGTCCCTACTCACCCTTCATGGGATGAATGACGACGATTATGTCACGTATCCAAGAATTACCTCATAGTGGTAACACATGGTACCGTTGTGGGGTAGATTCCATTTTACGTCATTGTTTAACTCATGAAGAGGCTGAGCTTGTGCTGAATGATTTCCATGGAGGGGCATGTGGTGGTCATTTATCTAGGCTTTATACAGCCCAAAAAATCTTGAGAGCAGGTTATTTCTTGCCGTCGATCTTTAAATATTGTGTTAATGCAGTCAAGAAGTGCCACCCTTGCCAGGTATTCACATGTAATATGTGCTCGTATCCTACCCCGTTACATCCATTTATCACCGCTGGTCCCTTCACTAAGTGGGGGCTCGATTTCATGGATTGCAACCCAGCTTTAGCTGGGGGGCATCATCATATAATCGTGGTTGTTGATTACTTCACAAAATGGCCTGAGGCTATGCCCACAATTAAATCCAACGATGAGACAGCCGTACACTTCGTATTAAACTATATTATTACTTGGTTCGGTATTCTGAAAGAGCTTGTCACTGACCATGGTAGGAACTTTCAGAATCGGATGATGGAAGAGTTGGCGAATGGACAAGTTGAAGCAGTGAACAAATCACTCAAGTCCATTCTCCAACGAACCATCACACAAATCAAGACCACTTGGCATATCATGTTATATCCTGCTTTGTGGGATTATAGGATTGCGGTTAAGACTACCACCGATTTTTCTCCATATCAGCTTGTACATGGAGTGGAGTCTGTATTACCGGTTGAGTGCAAAATCCCTTCTTTGAAGCTAGCCATAGAACTCTTACCAGACACTTCCCCATTGGAGGAAAATTTGGTCTATTTAGAGCAGCTTGATGAGCAACGCCGAGATGCTTTAGTGGCTCTAGACGTGAATAAGCGTTGCTTTAAGGTCCAGTATGATAAATCTATCCATCCAAGGAAGTTTAGTGAAATAGATTTGGTCCTTTTGTGGGATCAAGCTAAAGAACCCTTGGGGATAGGAAAATTCAACTCCATGTGGCATGGTCCTTAGGTGGTTAAATGTGTGTTAGAGAAGGGAGCTTATGAGCTAGTAGATTACAAAGGGACAGCCTTGGCGGAGCCTAGAAATGGGCTCTATCTTAAAAAGTATTATGCATGATTTTCAACCAAGGATGACTATTGTATATTATTGTACAACATTTTTCATTGTTAGGTTTTTCTTATGGTGATTGGGTTTGTTGATTAGCTTCCATTTCTTATGGCAGATATCAATGGAGTCTTCCATCTATATAGGATTCGCGGATGGTGCAAGCCATCACACTCAACACTCAGCCTTTGCTGCTTGGGTGATTTATACTCCTATGGGTTAGGTATTGTCTTCAAGAGGTGTATGTTTATGGCCTTCTTCAAACAATGTTGCTGAATATAGTGATGTTATCAAGCTTCTACGGGATGCCATTCCACATGGTGTTCTATCTCTTGAGGTACATCTTGATTCGGAGTTAGTAGTGTCACAACTTAATGGCTTGTATCATGTTAGAGATCCAACATTATTACAGAGCTTCTTACGTCTGATATTGTTAGAACATAAATTTGACAACATAACATACATACATGTTCCAAGAATTTATAATCAAGTTGCTGATTCATATCATAACTACATGTTAGATTGGCATTTGTTTCATAGACAATAATCTCATCACAAACATACATTTTTACACATGTAAATAAATAAACCGATCATCATAAAAGTTTTTCATTAAGCATCCAAAATGTGATAATACATAGTGTCATAATACAAAAATGGGGATTCTGAGCCAAAAAAATATAAATACATGGTAGTAAAAAATGTATCACTCCTAGGTATCTAAGCCTAGGGAGGAGGAGGGGGGTCCTGATTGTGGAATGTCACCATGCCTCTAGCTAGCCATCGAAACAACCACACCCATGCTCATGGCACACCAACCACCTGACGCTGCATGGCCTCAAGCAGGTCCTCGACCTGCCCCATGGGTACCCTGTGCGTCAGCCGCACGAAGTTGGTATGAATGCTTTGGAGCGTCTGCTCCGCATCCACACCTGTAATATCATCTCCTCTTCCCCTTCGTATATGATGAGGGAAGCCTTCAGGCTGCCATGGTCCTACATCTGCATACATATGACATGATGTCACTATGTGTTGTCATGCAAAAACACGTCTTTTTGATTCCATATATCAAAAAAACACAAAAAAAATTTATAACTCAAAAAACTTAAAAAGAGGGTTGGGATTCATTACCAATGTCACCGTATGCCGATCCTGGTGGTAGTGGCGTGTCAGGATCTCCTCGAAAATCTATCCTTGCATAGGGGTAATCATCGTTGGAAACTATCTGCCACCGCTACCATGGAAAGAAATCAGCTAGATAGGGGTTGGACACCCTACCTCCACCCAGTCTGCACATCTCATTTTCCCAATGCCGTTGGGATGGATCTCGAAACCCGTGAAGAGGAATGTCAACTCTAGGGCTCAATCCCAAAACACGCTCAAAGAAAAACGTGCTCATTATGCTACTGAAACTAAAGTTTCGTACTCTTCCCATATTGCACTTGTTGAGCTGGTGCTTCATGTTCCCCAATAGTGTAGTGCTCCAATCGTAAACTGTGGGTCTCATACACTCCACTGCATAGAACATCAGAGCCTGTGAGGCCTAGTGGAGTGAGGCTAGCCTTGTTATCCTGCCCAGTATTAGTAGTATGGCATTTAGGCCTAGCACCTGGATGGTGTTAGTTGGGATCTGACTCCCAAAATTCTCCTTGTTCGGATAATAATACAATGCTATGTACTCATCTATGGTGAGGCCACCTCCGAGCCCGCGAGAACGTAGGTTCACCACTTCCCCCCATCAGGACAATCCAGTAATAAAGTATATGTCCTCCACTTCTATAGTGAGGGACATCCTGTCAATCTAGAAAGACTCTGAGTCAGGATCCTAGTAGTCTACTGGCATCTGCAGCAGTCTTGGTTTGGCCCTTAAGCCACCAAGACACCAAAACTTGTAGAGCCCGCATGCATGAAGAGCTTGTTGTGCCATTAGATCACCCTGTAATTCTTGTTCTACATCCCCGTGCTCACATTCCCTCCATTCTAGAACCATCCTACACATTTAATTCAAGTTTGGGTCATTAGAAGTCTTATAAAACTTGAACGCGGCTGCATACACGACTATTTTCTAAACAATCACATATGTACGTGACTTTGAGGCCGTTTTCCGCGTATATCCATCCCTATACATGGAAAAATCCTCAATTTCCGTGTGGTCCATGGTGCATACTTTAGGGTGGCCTAGGAATCAAATTGGACCATGGAAAAATGAAAAATTTACATGAAAATGAAAGAGAAGGGCATGGGAAATTACCTGGAAAAAACGGTGTCGGATTCCGCCAGCTGGATTTCCCGGAATTCGCGTTTGAAGTTCTGAGCTCAATTGGGTAAAAATTTCAAATGTTATATAATGTTTTGAATTTTTAACTATTTTTCAAATTTTTGAAAATTTTTACACCCTTTTCTATAGTTTCGGACCGTTTTTGACCCTTTTGGACCGTTTTTTACTAATATATGATGTAGGAGACCGTTTTGAGCGTCGTTTCGACCATTGTTTTGACTCGATCGTGCTAATTTCAGGTATCATGTTTAAACTGGAATATAGGTTAGTTTTCACCTCCATTTGCATTTTCCATGACCTTATGACCATTTCATTATAACCGCAGGTACGAACCCATTCTATCCTGTCACAGAACCTTCTTGTTGTTTGAGAAGTGGCATGATTAGAATGGTAGATATTGACCTTACATGGGTACCCTAGTTAGCTCCTTATTTGCATTTGGTGCCCATGCTGATAGTTTTTTCCTTTAGGGTGTGGAATTCCATTGCATAGTATTTCCATGACATTTCGCAAGAGCCTCATACTCCTCTTGATCTTTTGCTGGCCTGTTTTCCCCCGGACTCCCTTATGTCAAGTTGTAATTGCATTATCACGAGATTTTCCTGCCTCATTGATCCTTATGCCGACTTCCCTGCCTTTGAGTATCATCCATATATCCCGATCTTGTCTCATGTCTAGCCACACAGAGCCATTTTATATATCCTTTGTAGCTTGATTTCCTATTTTTACCAGGAGGGGACTTTTCGCCGAGTGTCGCTATCCTACACATGCGTCCTTGCATTGAGCATAGGTATGTTCCACTGCTTGGAAGTAGTTTGTTTTCCCCTTGACACTCATCTCCTCCTAGTCTGTAAATTTGAAAGCGATTTTATTCTTTTTCAAGCTTTTCAAATATTTGAAAAAGTCCAAAAAAAAATTAAAAAACCAAAAAGTCGGACAAGAAAAGATGTTATCTTTGGCAGCAGTCGAGTCGTGTTTCCTTCGAACACAACACTGTATATCTCATCTGTTGGTTGAGTTAATAGTTTGAATTTATGAGCTGTATTCATTTATCTGATTTTATCTCCACCGACTGGTTAAGCTTCCAGTCCCTATGGATCCTCTGTCGATGCCTGCTGTGTCATAGAGATGTCTCAGTTTTGCATATAGAGTCTATGCTGCCAAAATTTAGTCACAATTCACCTTTATTCTCTTGTTCGAAGGAAGTTGAAACTTGAGTCGGCCATTCCTCAGTTATCTTGACTTTGCATGTCCGCCATTCCCGGTACAGTTACTGGTTCGCACCCACAACAACAATTAAACCCTTAGGGAAGGGGCAACGAAAACTTTAGGGGAAAAGGTGGTGGATGAGGATTTGGTAGGGGGAGAGGTCCAATTACATGCTATAACTATGGACAAGTAGGTCACTTTTCCAAAGATTGCTTGGATCCTGCAAGGACATGCTCATATTGTAAAGGGCAGGACTATAATGTTGAACAATGCCTGTTATAGTTGATTTTACCACACCTAGTGAATCACATTTTTATGGCCTTCCTTATCCCTCTGCAGACTCCTTAGACCCCATGGACCATTTTTGTTCCTTTGATGTTTCCAATATCATCCCTAAAAACATGCAAAATTTGCTATACGTGACTTTTAAACCCTTTATCGTGTATATACATGGGTTTGACCCCTAAAATTGCGTACATCAGGATGTGTGCAAAAGGCCAAATTATTTTGGAGTTTTCCTTGATGTGGATCCGGCTCACTTGTCTCCTAGCCTTCCATATGCCTTGAGATCGCTCGGATTCGACCTTTCATTACCCCATTGAAG
The DNA here is from genome assembly GCA_001517045.1 of Pseudotsuga menziesii. Taxonomy (NCBI): domain Eukaryota; kingdom Viridiplantae; phylum Streptophyta; class Pinopsida; order Pinales; family Pinaceae; genus Pseudotsuga; species Pseudotsuga menziesii. The sequence continues at coordinate 139,248 of LPNX010077806.1, read as the reverse complement.
AGCTATATAAGGAACTCTTTGGATACATTGAAGGCATGAGGAATTCAGGGCAAGAAAACTATAGTCCATTCTTGCCAGAGCTTATACTTGAGTCTGCATCCCTTTGTCGNTTCTTCCCAAGCTTTCCCTTTGCTTGTGAGCTTGCTATCGAGAGATGGAGGATTGAAGTGGTGGAGGCCCAAGTGGGGGACTCAGTTTCTCCAATTCGCAGACATGCCGATAGAGGTTGTCTCTATTGTAATCTCAGTTTTATATTAATAGAAATATCTTTTCCTGTCCAATAGTGTACATTTGAATGAATATTTGATCCATGGATGATTTCAAATGCTTATATGTTATTGACTATATATGCTAGAGTAGATCTAACACGATTATATATAGCATGCTTGTCTTGTTTGTTGAATGTTGAGGAAGCAATTTATCAATTCAAGCTAGAGTTGGAAATCTCAACGGGGATCTACATCAATTGTCTAGAATAAGGTACGAATCGAGATCCTTTAGTGTTAGATATTTGGTTTCTCTTGCATATAGGAAATGATTGATTTATAGAGTCAAGCTGTCTGTTGTGGTATCCCAAGCCATAGGAATTTCTCTTCATAAAAATGCCCTCAGTTGATCGCAAAGTGGCAAGAAAGAACTGTTGCCGCACCCAACCCCCCACCAAACCCGAACCTGAATGCAAATGCTAATGTTCAGATGATCGTAGCTAAACTGCACGACCTAAACATTGCTTCCATAACAAAAGGAGGTGCGACAAATAGAGTAGAGCAAGAGACCCTACAACAACAAATGCAACCATAATTGAGGCCGGTGACACAGAAGAAAGAATCAGTGACTGACCCAAAGTAGAAGGAAGTATTGTGGGATGTGCAAGCAGACTTCATAAGCCCTGAGGCACCATCAACTTCAACAGAAGTGAAGGACATGCCGGAACGATTCCAACATCGGGTCCAGAAGAAAGCTTCCACTAAGGTTAGTAAGATGAGGCCTCTTCTATCTCATTGTTTGATGCTAATCCAAGATAAATATGCTATTGCAGAGTTACAAGAAACAATAGACCAGATCCCTGTAGTACCACACATTGACAAGAAGGTTAACCAAGTGCGATGGAAATGTAATACTGGTCGCAGATTGAGAATGAATGTGCGGATAGTTGATTATGACATGGACTATATCATGTTAGATATGGGGTCAGATGTCAATATCCTAACGCGCCAGACTTGGGAAAGCATGGGTAAGCCGCACTTGGACTGGTCTCCTATCCAGCTACATCTTGCCAATCAGGTGAAGGTACTACCCATTGGATGCCTAAACAATGTCATCGTCGATGTTGAGGGATTGCGCACATACGTAGACTTTGAGGTCATCAACATTGTGGATGAAACAAATCCTTACCTTGCACTACTAGGTATAGATTGGGATATAGACAATCAAACAATTATAAATTTCAAGAAAAGGATCCTCTCCTTTGAAGATGAGGATATGAGAGTAGTATCGCCCATTGATCCATTTGAGGGGAAAAGATAAGTTGAACCTGTTTATAATGAGGGGTAGGTTGACTATCACTATCAAATATACAATGTTATAGCTATGCATGAAGATCACATCAATCCAACGGCAGATGGGAACCTAAGCTGGAAGTGTGCGAGTTCGTGTACATCTGATTCAGCGGAGGCTTTAGAGAATTGGAAAAATAGGTTACATGAAGTCTCCATGAGAAGGTGTGCAAGAGTAACAAGGTCTGTGCGACAGGTGGAGAATAAGTCAAAGGAGCTACCCACCTGTGAGAGTTTCATCTACACTTTGGATACGACGACCAAGACCTATGATGACCCTGAGCAGCTATGACAAGGAACCCAATAGGTCATGCATACAGTTCTAAAGATTGAAAAACAACCTATAATTCATAATACAATTCAGCAAAACAAGGAGGGTATAGTTGAGAAGATCAACGACGATAATGCTCACCTACATAGCACAACTACTCAGCAAGAAAAACTACCCAGGGAAATAGAAGATAGCCTGATTAACTCCGGCAAACCAAAAACAATGAAACTAAGAAAATATCACAGAGTAATCTCGAAGCACTCGTAGGATGAAACGGTTGTACAAATCACAGATCTCCTGAAGAAATATCAAACCCTATTCCCTATAGAAGGCACAAAAAGAAAGGAAATGGTGGAATACTTGGAAAGGATGAATATACCTTTGTGATTGTAGACTAAACCAACTCAACAATAGCTTCCAACATGACATTGTCAATACATTAGGGTGAAGCCATCCACAGAAGGAAGACTTATCCTACACTATGATAGCAGAGCCTTCGCGCACCCACACAAACTAAAGGAAACTTGGCTACGACCGTATACCATCGTACCAACTATGGGTAAGGGCATAGTGCAATTTCAGAAGAGTTGATGGTACCCACATCACAAGTTTGGTCAATGCCAGTTGCCCGAAACCTTACTTCAACATGTGTAAAAATAAAAATAAATGGCCAAAAGACATAAACTATTCTATTGCAAGATTGTGACAAAACCAACAGAAAGCATGAGCACTAAACCACTCAGTGGTCACATTATCACATATACCCAAGCGGGCAACCTAAAGTGTGCGAGCAGCAAGTCAGCTAGGCTAAGAAGGAAAAAAGTAGGAATGACAGGTTGGCTAACATTAACCACCGGATCCATAGCAAATATCTGTACAACTGGGTCACTTGCGTGGCATTAAATCCACCCAGTACGAGAAGCAAGGTGGCATACTATTAACTCTTGACAACCATCGTAGCACTAATTTCCATTACTGGTTTGACAAGTATAGCTCAAAAGGGCAGCTACAAAAATTAATGGAGAAATCATTGGAAAAGACTATGGCTAGATGAATAGCATGACCCACTTGTAGAAACCCTTCTTGAATATCAGAATGTAGAATAACCACCAATTCACCAAGTTCATGGTAAAGAGAAAGAAGGTGATGATACCCAAGGGGACCCATTGCAAGAAAACCTGGAAGATGATGATGATACAGAGGACCCATACTGCCATCCTTCTATGAAGCCACATGCTGAAGAGGGGACACAGACCCGTATATAGCTGAAGGAATTCCAATCATCGTGGAAGAAGCAGAAGGCAGACAGAACAGCAAACACCAATACCTTAATAGAGGATGAGTTGCAAGAACATTCCAGTGTTGTAGTGAAATTTGCACAAGATAACTTTGGTGACATAAGCACCCAGCAAGAGAGCATCGCTGCCCAGGTCCAGACCCACCTCAATAAGTTAAAAACAGTTGTTAATGAGGTCAAGCACACGATGGACACCAAAGCCTATTGCATTGATCCTAACATTCCACTGCTCACAATGCTATGGGAGCCACCAATCAAGGTACTCATTCAGATGCAAGCACTCGACGTAAAAGAGGAGACAACTACAGATACTCATACTAGCACCACTGAGATAAACTTATCCAAGTGGCTCTTGGATGAGATCCATGTTCTCCAGCAGGAAACTGTAGCAGAACTCCGGCTAAAGAAAAACGTTGTTGCTCACCAAGAAGCAAAGCATAAAAAGAAGGCTAAACTGTGCAAGACCCTCTTGCAAGGAAAGGAGCAGGAGCTGCAAGAGCGCAACAAATCCTTGACCGAGAAGGAACAGGATATCTTAGACCGTGAGTAAATTCATGTCATGCTGGAGAATTCCATTAAGAATTTCATCGCAGCATTCCAACTGGAGGATGGGCAAGCTGATGAAGACTCCTTAGCTAAAGTGGCCAGGATTGTGAATATCGCTCAAGATATTCAGTGCCAAATAGAATATCTACAAGATCGGTAGATACCAAGCACACCCTCAAAGGTGCTGGGAGAAAGAAAAGGAACAGTGTCTGAAGCTGCTACCAAACTCAAAGGCAGAGAAGTAATCTGCTTAAAGGCCACAGACAATGTTTTGACCATTTGGGAAACATTACTTGAGGATAACACAACTGAGAAAATAAGGCAGTACATTCATGAGGAAGACAAGTGCATCACTGTCGCGAAGGTGGACATTTGAAAAATGCCACTCCAGCAAAAGGTCCTTAAGCATGCGGAGATCAAAAATATCCAACAGGAAGTCCATACCCTTCATGAGCAGGAGAAGGCTAGGGAGTCCAAGGTTCAGGAATTCTGGACAGAGGCAGAACAACTCACAGACCATATTTAGACGGTGCAGCAAAAGCTTCAAAGCATATTGTAGTCAATAGAGAAAGACTTGTTGGAGCATGTATAGTCCAACCAGGTGGAGAAATTGGATGCACAAGCAGAGGAAGCTGCAACAGAAGTTGCGAAGGTAGAGGCCCTGGTGCAACCATTCCAAGACAAGGTCTATACTGCTGAGCAAGCTATCCCGAAACCAACAAGTTCGCAATAATGTACAAAAATGCAACCAACGCATCCGGCTGAAAAAAAAAAATTTGAATTTTGGAGGAAACCATAAACACCACGTGCGTGTAGTATGCTGGAAGAAATTACAGAGAAAGTAGTAAATCTATGACAAGACACATTACAACCACTCCCAAAACCATTTCCAAAGTAAATGATGGCAAGTCCGAGACAATTGGTATGTGCTGACAGACCGTTAAATGCATTAAGAATCCGCGGAGATTTGGTGCTTGAACCAGGACAACGCTACAGCAGGATCAAGTACGGAGAACTCAGTCACCATGAATTTCCATCCCATCGACACGTTTGCATGACTATCATTACCCAAAAATGAAAATACCAGTAATCATAGCATATCTAAGAAGGAAATATGGTACATAGGGTGAGTGTCTTTTCCTCATAATGCCACTAGATAAGCCTGCACGAAAGAAGACTCGACACTCTCCCTATAAGATCAGGGTTTACTTGCACTAAGTTGGTATCACTATGTTATGCTGCTCACCCACCAGTTGTAGTTAAAAATTCCTTGGAGAGTCTCCTGCAGAGCATCCTTGAGGGCGAAATCTATTGCTGTATCTTTTAGCCTATTGGGTGTATCCAGAAATAACAAGAATAAAGATGGTGATAATCAATCAGTGGATTCGACTCATTGACAAGCCTTTGGCGAAGTCATCCTTGGCTATTAGGAGACCAGAAGAGTAGCGGCCCTATCGGTGGCACCATAGCGGTCTCGTGTAGAGACCAGATACCTAGCCCATTTTGACAAGCTCTATGGGAACCGATCCTTAGTCTCTGTAGCCTTTCGTAAAGTCTACAGACTTGAGAGGGTGCCGTGGATTTCAGCCTTCCCGATGGGTTGTTCAACTCTTGCCAGGATGTGGAGGCAGCAGCGAGCAGAGGCTGACTTGTGCTCTTTGCTGTCGAGTTGATATTTTTCACAGTGGGGCAAATCAATCACCTCCACCACCATGGATAGTAGCAGTTGTCCAGTTTTCAATATGGACAAGTCTTCAAAGTTCATATCTATGGAAAAAAGGGTGGTGAGAAGCAGACAATAGAAGCCATGAGTGTAAGGAAGGACATCAAGAGAGAAATCTGCAGTAGCATGCCGCACCCACACACCAAACCATAGGAGCATGAGCATGGCAGCTATTTCAAGACCGCTGGGATTGCTGTCTTGGAATGGGACACTAATCATCATCACTGAATTTTGAGCCGGACTATGATAAGATGATGAGAGAGTCCCAGAGAAAAGACAACATTCCTGGTTGCGTGGATCTTTCTCTCAGTGCGAAGAGCATCAGATTACATTTCTATCTCAAGTGAACTCTGCAATCAAATCCTCCACCCCCCCTCCTCTCGAAAGGTGTTGCGAAACTAGCCATGTTGGTGTCTTTCTCTCTGCTGCAGTAAAAGTTAGCGATTTACAGGAAGAATCGGAGAGTTCAAATAGAAATGTTGGGGTCACACCGATAAGGATGATTCCAGGATTGAAGATAAAGGTAAAAGATCCTGCCCTTCAGTGAAATGCACGGGTCTTGGCACCGACTTTGGAAGCAGTAAACCTTATGTGATTGATTTTGTGGATTTACTTCAAGCGATTCCAAATATGAAGAGGGGACAGATTATAGACAGTAGGAGGTGAGAAACATAGGAACCTGTTAGAAAGTTGCCTAAAAAAAAAAAATAGAGCAAGAAGCAGACTACGCAAGTTAAGATGCAACTGAAAAAAAAAATCTCAATTTTGTTCCCAAAAGATACCGTGCAGATCGGGCTGCTCACATGTCCCTTCCTTAGTGGCTCGGGATTACCCATAGGTGAGTATTGCGGTCTTGTTGGCCTGAGAAAGGGACATAAGAAACAAATTTGTGCACACAGGCAAGGAATATGTGCACGTGCACGCGATAGAAGCAAAGGAAGAGCGCAAAGGATGAAAAGGGTTCGGAAAGGCATAACGGAGGGAACATTCTAGAGGATCATCGTTGTCACGATGATGTTTCTTATTACCTCATCATCTAGCCCATTGTTTGAAATTCGCTGGTGGTTTTCCATGTTTACCTAGATTAACGCTCAGTGTATCCAGCTCAAAATGCAGCCAGTTATTCATTCTCCCATCCAGATCGCCCATCAGCCTGTGTACTATAAAATACAAAACAGCCTGCAAATAAATTGTTATCGACGTGCCTCGGTAATAAAGCTGTGTTTTGGATAGCGCACCAGCTTGCAATTTCCTTCACTCGCCACCACTCTACCAATCATGGGGAAAGAGGAGTAGTTACACCACCACGACCCCCTATTCACACTGAAGAGGAGCCTCCATGCTACATTCACAATGAAGAAAACCAGAATTACACCAAAGAAGGAATATGCCTATGTGCTGGCCTATAAACTGTTATTGCCTTTTATGATTGACTAAATTTAGAAGAGCAGTCGACCACTAAAGGGTCGACTTACTCAACCTCTTGAAAACAGTGTGTATATAAACACCTCCACACAAAGAGATAAGGGGTTGATTAATCCATTAGATAGATAGTTAGTTTGCTTTGACCGAAGGATGTTGTAACTATGTTCCTTATGTTTAATAAGAACTCTATGCTTTGTTGTTTATGACTACGTGCACAAGCATTCACCAGGCATTATCCATGATTGCTAAGAGGGCCCCTTGACAATGTATGGTTTTTATTTTCGTATGAGTTATTGTTATCTCATCCTTACAGATAAGTAGTTTTATTTCTAATTTGTTTAGGTAGTTAATTTCTTGCAATTATTTATTTCTCTGTTTCCTGTAGCATGTATCTATTGTAGTTAATAAAATTCATACTATGTTCTTAATCTAGTTTTTGTTTATAAATGGTCGGTCACGTATAGTTTGCTTTTAGGCTTGCTTTTAATCCTTTCATTCTTAGCTTATTGTTTAGTTTTATTTACAAGCATATAGAATAGGCTGTTTTTATCAATTTAGATAGAATTTAAAGAAGCACATAGAATAGGTTGTTTTCATCAATTTAGATAGATTAAGTTCTGTTTATTCCTGTTATAAGTTTATGCAATTTAAATTCCAGTTTGTTTATTAAGATGCAATGATTTTCTTATTTTCATGTATTTGTTTTTGTTTATTTCAGTGTTAAATATGATGATTAATTAGGTTTAAATCCTGTCTTTATGCATCTTGTTTTCACATGCACAAAATCAGTTGATGATTAAATCATTTAGGTTTGTTTTCATTATTTTCTGTATACAAACTTTCATTCAATTTGTGTGATTGGACTGTCATTCATACCTTCCTTCCATACCATTGTCCAGCCTTCCATCCGACCTTTAGTGTTAGTTTATTTTTAAACCTCTCTTCAGTTTTGTTTCTTTCGCTTTTTGATTATGCTCTAATTGTAGTCATTAGATAATGATTATGCTTTTATTTGAACCATAGATTAGATTGTTTAAAGTATTTACTAAGTTTTATCCTTAGTTTTCTCTTTCCAATTCATGCTTCAAATTATGTGTTGTGATTTAGTTCCTTTTAATTTCCGATTTTCTTCTTTAATACTATTGTAATGTTTTGAAATTATGTTTGATTTATTTCTTTGTATATGGATTTGTAGGGTTAGGTGTGTTAATTGCTAGTATACTAGTATCTTGTCAATTTATCATAGTGATAAGACATATTCCTTTCACTTGGTGATTATTGAAAAGACTTATAGAAAAGAACCTAAAATTATCTTTATTAAGTTTTCTACTTGCTTTTTATTTAATTATCTTTATTAATTTTTCTACTTGCTTTTTATTTAATTTGCTTTATTAAGTTTTCTACTTGATTTTCTTTATTCAGTTTTCCATTCACTTATTAGTTAAGTCTTCCTTCAACCCCAGTTTTTCAAGTAGTTGTTGATAATATATTTTCAGTCAGAAATTATTTGTTCATAAATTATCTAGTTGTTGTGATTGTATTTTCAAATATGTACCTTCTGTGAATAGTTAGCTCTTGAAGTTGTTTAATATGTTTCGTAGTGGTTATATTCTCATTTGTTAGTGTGAAGTTATCCTAGTCCGATGCTTTTTTTAAGTTCAATCACATTAATAATTAAATTATTAGGAGTTTTACTTGGTTTTTCATTTTGAAATATTTTTCAATCTTTTGTTTATTAAAGCATTTCTACAACGCCTTCGGAAACCCTCTACCTTCGCATATATTTTGCATTAACTCTAAGCCTACCAACCTCGACCAATAATTAAATATTAGGTTTATTCAATATAGTAGAACACATCCAAACATTTTGGTATTAATTTAGTTGAGATAACACCCAACACCTCCATGTAGGTCTTCATCGTCTTCAACACTTATATCTGACCATGGAATGAACCATGTCAGAAACTCCCACCCAACACTTACATCTGACCATGGGAGGAACACATCCAAGAACCATGTCAGAAAGGCACACCCAACACTCACATCTGACCATGGGAGGAACACATCCAAAACCCATGTCAAAAAGTCCCAACACTGACATCTAACCTCATCTTGTTAGAAAGGCTCTACACTTACATCTGACTTTATCTTGTCAGAAAGGCTCTTCACTTACATATGACCTCATATTGTTAGAAAGGCTCTACACTTACATCTGACCTCATCTTGTCAGAAAAACTCTGCACTTACATTTGACCTCATCTTGTCAGAAAGGATCTGCACTTTACATCTGATCATGTGGGAACACATCCCGCAATCACATCAGAATGGATCTACACTTATATCTGATAGTGTGGGAACATATCCTGCAATCACATCAGAATGGATCTGCACTGAACATGTGGTAACACAACACTGATCATGTGGTAACACAACCCACAATCACATTAGAACATCTCTGTACTTACATCTGATCATGTGAAGCTCAACCTTCCACCATGTCAGAAAGGTGAACGGACTCATCAATTCCTTTTTGAAGGAACCTCAATCTGGAGAACACCAAGATTCTCCCTAAAGTACTCAAACTTCACTCTAGCGAATGGTTTGGTCATCACATTAGCTATCTACGCGTCCATCGCTATATACTGGAGCTTCACTGCTCCTCTCTGCACCATATCCCTAATATAGTGATATTTGATCTCAATATGCTTCGAATTGTCATGGAACAATGGGTTCTTCGATAGCTTCACACAACTCTGGTTGTTGCAATATATACAAGTAGCATCTAGTTGGAGATCAAATAAATCAAACAGTATCTTTCTCAGCCACACTGCCTCACAACTAGCTGAACAAGCTGCAACATACTGTACTTTGGATGTACTCAATGCCACAAAGGATTTCTTCCTGCTAAACTAGGAGATCACACCTGATCCTATACTGAAGAAACACCCTAAAGTGCTCTTTGTATCAATGGAACTTCTTGCCTAATCTGAATCCACATAACCTTCCAGGTTAATCTTCTGATTCACTTCATACTTGAGCCCATAATCAACTATACCCTTCAGGTAACTAAGAGTATGCTTTGCAGTAATCAAGTGAACATGTATCATGTCTCTCAGGAAATGGATCAATGTGTTCATAGAAAAGAAAAAATCTGGTCTTGTATTCGTCAGGTACATCAAGGAACCAATCATCTGATGGTACATCGTAGCATCAACCGCTTTTGATGAAGCATCACTCAATAGCTTTAGATTCGATGCCATAGGTGTGGTCATGGCCTTGGATTCCATCATCAGAACCTCTTTAATATCTCTACTGCATACTTCACTTATCCCAGGGAGATTCCATCTACATTCTGCCACACCTCCATGTCTAGAAAGTAATGCATTATACCCAAGTCCTTCATTTTGAACTCGATAGCAAGCTTCCTCTTCGTATCAGCAATCAACCCATCCTCGCCTATCACAAAAATATCATCTACATATAGTAGGAGTATCACTGGGTTCCCTTCTTCAACTTTGTAATAAATATTTGAATCCGCTTTACTCTTGGTAAATACCAAACTAGATAGGAAGCTGTCAATTCTACCACACCACATCCTGAGAGCCTATTTCAAACCATACAGGGATTTATTCAATTTACACACATGAATCTTCCTATCATATGTCTCAAAACCAAGTGGCTTCTCCACATATACTTCCTCTTCTACTACACCATTCAAGAAAGTTGTCTTGACATCCATCTGGTGTACTTTCCATTTCATTACTGCAGCTAAAGAAAGTACTGATCTTATGGAAGTATATTTGGATACAAGTGCAAAACTCTCTTCATAATCTATTCCTTCTTTCTGGGAGAAGCCACGAGACACAAATCTTTCTTTATATTTCTCTATGCTACCATCTGCAGCATGCTTGATCTTATAGATCCATTTGGAATTCACAAGAGACTTCCACTCTAGTCTTGGGACAACATCCCAAACATCATTCTTGATGATCGACTAATACTCCTCGATCATATCATCCTTCCATTCTTTATTTTCAGTCACTTCTTCATACATGGAAGGTTCTTTATTGATGATGTCACATAATAGTGCTACATATCCAGAGAAAGACCTAGTTCTTTTCCTTTCTCTGTGCACTTCTTCTGGAGCCCCATATTTCTTTGCACCTTGGATAGCCTCTCGTACCCATGCAGGTTTCCTCTTGTGAGGATTTTTTTTCTTCGAGTGGATCTACAGGTTCTTTCGGTTCTTCTATTTCTTGATATTCTTCTGGAATTGCTTCATCCATGGTTGTGTATCGGATCCTGGGTATTTCAGTTTCTTTAGGATATTCAACTAGTCTCTTCTTGGATTTGCTGTAAGCTATGTCTTCATCAAATGTTACATCTCTGCTGATGTCGATCTTCTTGAATCCTGGAAAGTATATTCTATAAGCCTTTGAGCTTTCAGAGTATCCCACAAATATACCCTTCCTTCCTGAAGGATCTAGCATTGTCCTCTTTTATTTTGGAATGTGAATGTATACTGGACAACCAAATATTCTGAGATGAATGACTTATGGTTTCTTTTTGAAAAACACTTCTTCAGGTGTCTTGTTATTGAGTACTCTATGTGGAGTACGGTTCTATACATACACAGTTGTTCTAGTAGCTTCTGCCCATATATGCATGGGAAGATCTTGATTATGAAGCATTTCCCTTACAACTTCCATGATCATTCTATTCTTCCCTTCTGCAACCCCATTTTGTTGTGGATTATATGGATTGGTCAACTCCCTCTTAATCCCTAAATCTCTGCATAATTCCTTGAATTGATTTGATGTGAATTCTCTACCATTTTCTGATAAAAAAACCTTGATCTTCTTCTCTGTATACTTTTCGATCAAGGCTTTGAATTCCTTGAACTTGCTAAATACTTCATCTTTGTTCTTCATGAAGTATATCCATGTCTTCCTAGAAAAATCATCAATTAAAGAAACATAGTACATACCCCCTTAATGAACTAGATGACATTAGACCGCATACATCAGAGTGAATGATTTCCAATATTCCTTTAGCCTTGATTTCGCTTCTTGGAAATGTCTTCTTTGTGTTCTTTCCTTTTGCACATCCTTTGCATACTCCTTCATGTTTTGCTTGTATTTCTGGAAGACCTTCAATAGCTTAGCTTGCAAGTGGTAGTTCCCTATAGTGCACATGTGCAATCCTTTGATGCCAAAGTTCATTTGGTTCTACGGATTCATGAACCAAAGCTTGTTCTGGTTGGCCCTTGAATTTGTATAGTCCTCCCTCTTGTTCTCCAATTACTACTGCATCGTCAATAGTTTGTCCTTATGGCCACATGATGACTTGGCCATCTATAAATGCAACCCTTATGCCTTTTTCATCTAATGCAGAGATAGAGAGAAGGTTCTTCGTTTAGTCCCAGTACAAATAGGACATCCTTCATTTTCATAGACTTTCTAGAGTCTAATTTGTAGGAGGATTCTCCACTACCTTTTATTGGATATTGTTAGTCATCCCCAAGTTTCACCTTGTGGGGTGATTCATGTTCTGATAGTTTCACAAATGATTCTTTCAATCCCTTCATATGTTTGGAATCCACACTATCAGTAAGCTAATCATTGCTTCCATGTGTGATGGTTCCCGTGAGAGTGGAAATCAAAACATATTCTTCATCACTTTCTTGTTTGATTCTCTTCTTGGAAGGATCATCATCTTCTGAAGCATGAGCATAATGTATTTCGTTGTTTCCATTCCTTTTGTGAGACCTATATTTGTTTCTAGGACAATCTCTTGCAAGGTGTCCTCTTTCATAACATGTATAGCAAATGAACTTAGACAAATATTTGTTAGAATTTCTAGTGTTTTTCTTCTGGCAAGAGTGCTTACCTCTATGATGGCCTGTTCTGGTTTTCTTGGATTGTACTGTGAGAGCTTGATCTTCACTTCCCATATTTTCTTCTCGAGCTAATATTTGAGCTTCTTCTTGTGAGAATTCCTCCCACAGTTTGCTAAACTTGACTAGATTCTTTCTTGCATAGATCCCTTGAATGAAAGAGTCCCATGCCCTAGGAAGACCATTCAAGGTGGTCATCACAATTTCTACATTCTCTACTTCTTCATCTATAGATTCAAGCTATTCCTTGATTTGAGAGACCCTTGTAAAGTAAGACTGGATGGTCTTCGCATTCTGGATCTTTACATTCTTCAATTGGTTTCTCAGAGTCATCTTCCGGCTTATGTTCTTCCATTCAAATAACTTGGTCAGGGAATCAAACATCTCTTTAGGTGTATTTAGAGGGGAAACTTGTGGTATTGAGGTGATCCTTGAATGAATCAGCAATAATCCTCTTATCCATGACCAATATCTTTTTGTGTAAGGCCTTAGCCTCATCTCCCTATGGAACTGGAACCTCTTCATTGATGTAAGAGTCCAACTCATTTTCTTCGAGGACTAGGAAGATCCTATACTTCCAAGCTTGGAAGTTATCAGCTCTCTCAAGATTTTCATCAAGCTTGGTATGATGAGACATCTTAATAGAGAACCTAAAACTGGGAAATGCAAAAGATTTAGATCTTACCAGGTTAAGATGTCAGAACCAGATCTGGAGCTGAATTTCTGGTTTAGGAGTAGATTTAGGGTTTGACTTTCCCGAAGTTCTACCCAACCAAAAATTTTTATTTTGGGAAGGAGATCAATCTAGGCCTGGGCTCACTCAAAAATTCCACTTCTGTGGAAAGCCCTAATTTCCAGCAGTAGTGTCGGGTAAAAAACTGAAAATGCTCAGAATCAAATTCTGCTTCGACAGAAATATGCACCCTAGAGAGGGGAGTTAGCATAGCCTCCGTTTCCTGAAAATATGTGGAGAGAGATCCAAAAAGCAGGAATCCCTAGCTTCAGCAGCTACATAGTGACTTCTTCTCAGGTTAGCTTTGATACCATTTTAGGTTTTTAACATTTAAGCTATATGATCTTAGGATCTTATCTGAGAGAATAACAAGCACAAAAATCAATCGCAAGAGACAATGAACACAAATATTTTCCTCAGGGAACCCATAAAGGAGAAAACCATGCAACTTCCTCAGAGATAGAATCAACACCAAAAGTAAAACCCAAAGATATAAACATGATCTCTCGATAGTAGTATTCTCTCTCTCTCTTGTCCCAACTTCTTCTTTCTTTCTCAGTTATGCGCTACAACTAAGTGTGACTGAATGTGTGTTAAATAGAGAGACTCCCTCTCTATTTATACTAATTCCTGACTTGACAATAACTCACTAGGGATGAATTCTCTAGGAGAGTCTAATAACGCTAAGCCCCCACAACTGCGGGGACTTTAACCCTTGATCAATAAGGAGGGTTACAATCTATGACTTTACATGACTTGTTTACATTATAGAATATCCCGATAGGAACATCGGGGCATGACATGACTCAATTACGTTACAGATACTTCCTGATATAAACATCGGGGTACAATACATAATATATACGAGTGAATACAATCCGAAGTTACAAATACATCACAAATGTCTAGCCTTTCGTGTGCCTAGGATACAAACACCATCTATGGCACAATGGAGGCGACAAGAATAGTGTATTTAGACACCAACAAATAGAAATCGAAAAATAACATGCTCTCGAGTTGTTGAAATTTACTTTTTTTGATGTTTTTATATTAATATACATTTAATTACATTACTAGGTCAACTCTTGCAACTATTTCATTGGTGGGTCAACGCATGAAAACTATCGACCATGGTTGTGTTGGTAGGGTTCCCATATCGGCCTTTCCGATATAGACTTGCAGGAGCCAACAACATGCAATTTTGTTGCTCCATTTGTTTTTTTCGCTCTAGACCAAAAGTCACCAAGTGTTCCTGAACGATATTTTCACGTGACTTTAAACTGGACATAACTTGGAAACCGGAGCTTGGATCGAAGAACCGTTGATTCTATTGGCCTCTTGGCATGTGATTACCTCTAGGTGGCCCTTTCCCTCCTGTTTTCAAGGATTAGTGACTTCATTGTGCATTGATTTCATAAGCTAGGTTTTTTCTCAGTTTCCTTCAATGCAAATATTGAATTGGTGGGCCAACTTTGAAAAACCATCAACCGTGCCCGTGTTGGTAGGGTTCCCATATCAACCTTTCCCATATAGACTTGCAAGAGCCAACGACATGCAATTTTTTTGCTTCATTTGGTATTTCGCTCTCGGACCGAAAGTCACCAACTAGGGTTTCATGAACACCAAATTGCATGCTATCGCTAGGCTTGAGAAGTTATGATATGGAACTAGGGTTGAGTGACCTCTTTACAAGTTATGAGATGGAACTAGAAACACATGTACATATATAATTTGATAAACAACTAGGGTTTCATGAACTATAAATTGCATGATATCACTAGGGTTGAGAAGTTATGAGATGGAAGTAGGGTTTAGTGACATCTTTACAAGTTATGAGATGGAAATAGAAACACATGTACATGTACAAATTGAAAACCAACTAGGGTTTCATGAACACTAAATTGCATGCTATCACTAGGGTTGAAAAGTTATGATATGGAACTAGGGTTGAGTGACCTCTTTACAAGTTATGAGATGGAACTAGAAACACATGTACATGTACAAATTGAAAATCAACTAGGGTTTCATGAACTATAAATTGAATGTTATCACTAGGGTTGATAAGTTGGTGGATGGAACTCGGGTTTTATATGGTATATTAGTATGGTATGGCATGTTGGTATCGTAGGGTATGATATGGTATATTAGTATGTTAGTATGGTATGATGTTAGTATCATGGGGTATTGTAGGGTATGATGTTAGTATTGTAGGGTATGGAATTGTATATTAGTATGGCATGGTATGTTAGTATCGTAGGGTATGATATGGTATATTGGTATGTTAGTATGGTATGATCTGTTAGTATCATAGGGTATTGTAGGGTATGGTATGGTATATTAGTATGGTATGGTATGTTAGTATGGTATGATGTTAGTATCATAGGGTATTGTAGGGTATGATATGGTATGGTATATTAGTGTGGTATGGTATGTTAGTATTGTAGGGTATGGTATGGTATAGCTCACATGCATGCATGACTTAGAAGTAGAAAGACATGTATTATGTTAGTGGTATGGCTATGATGTTATGATATTAGTGTATGTAATTTAGGTAGTGTATGGTATTCTTATGATGTTAAAAAGTTGATGATAGCTAAATTTAGGTAGTTGTATGGTATGGTTATGGTTATGGTGTCTAGTGATTATCTTCCATGACTTACTTAATCGTTACTTGATATTAGTTGGATGAGTCATAAATTCTTCCTTTAAGTATTGGAAATTCATACTATCACACAAGTGAACCACACATATCATAATATCACATAGGTCAACCACACATATCATCTTCCAAAATCAAGTCAACCATATATGTATAAATTTGAAGCTTGCTTTATATTATATATGTATACAAATAATGTTACAAAAATTGGCATGCCACATGGCCATAATACAAAATAGTGGATAAAACTGTACATTTGTGTGTATACAAACAAAAATTTACATGTATGTACCCCCCTATACATTTATTCTATTTATCCCCCCTTTCACTGCCACTGTCAATGTCTTCTGAGAAGTCTAGCTTTCTCTTCCGGCTGCTCAGTGGTGATCCCAACGTTGAACAAGAGGGAAAAGTCGCATTAGTGAAGACTACAGAAAAACCAAAATTTGTAAGTTAGTTTACCAACCTATAAAAATTCTATGTACATTTGTTCAAATTCCAAACCAATATAACATTTTTACTTACTGTACGTGAGTACGTAATGGTGGTTCGTGGTTCCTCACTAGCAATGACTCTGATTGGGTGCTCTTCCAACACCACTTGATCACTATCAAGATGAATAAAATATATATATATATATTCCAATGTCAAAAAATTAAGGGGTGCACAAAAAACATACTTGCATGTACAAATAAAACTATATTACATGGAGGGACAATGCCTTTTTCAAAGAAATCGAGACATACATGTACATTGGTGGGGGAGGGGGGGGGGGGGGGGGGGGAGAAACAACCCCAATTGGGTGCTATTCAATAACCACTCACTCACTATCAAACTGCAAAAAATATATATATATATATATATGTCAATGCCAGCATATTAATGGGGGAAACAATGAAAAATATACTTTCATGTACAAAAAGCAATATAAGCAAGAGTTGCAATAAATGAATATACCCAGGGGACATGAGGAGGTGTGTAACCAATTATTCGAACAACTGTCAACAAGTTAAAAGGATTTCTACATGCATTAGCCAAGAAGGTCGCTTGTTGGACAACATCATCAAAATCACATTCCTATATACAAAAGGATAAAGATACAATTATACAATTTCAAAAAAATAAAAAAGTACATGTTGAATCATTAAAATCACAATTAAAAGAAAGAGATACATAAACGTATTGTTAGAATAATCAACCCATATTTAGCTACCTCGGACATTAATTAATCCATTTTTGTCTTATTTGCCTAGTTTCCAATATTACACTCTATGCAAGTTGTCTTCCACATGTCCTAGAAGTCAAACTTGATAAAAATGAGTCATGGAGTGCTTGGGAAAACTCATGGAAACCATATTCAGTAGTTCTGCTTTATTCCAGATCCTCCCTAGCACATATCTGCTTTTTCTACTTTGTTTCCTGCTTTACTGAGATTTCTGGTAAAAGGGAAAGTATGACTAGGTGCAGTTGACTTGTTTTTTGCCCTCATCATCCTCCATTATTTTATCCTAATAAAAGCATGTATGAGTTTTCTTTCCATCACCTATTATCTTGCCTACTTGACTTTTCCAATTCGAAATATCCTAGGTAGATTTGGAAACTGCTTTATGCACCTATGGGGGATTTAACTAGATTTAGTAAGCCTGCTTTTGACTATTTAAAATGGAATCCTTATGCATTCGAATATCTCATGTAATTATATATTGCAGCATCCTATGAATTCATAAGGTTGGCTATTGTACACTTATTCAATACATATTAGTGTTATGCTCCAATTTCGGTCTCCTTTGTGTGTAAATTTGCAGGTTTGATTAGCAATTTTGTGAGTGCAATTGTTCTATAACTTGGGTTCAATTTCCACATGGTATCAGAGCCTTTGTCGATTTATTTATATCCTTCCATATTGCTATTGCAGGTTTGACATATTGACCGGGAGCATTCTGCTGGTTGAAGGGCACAATTCAGAGCTATGGATCAATCTCAGAAGATCATCTTGATTCCATTTAATTTCTTTGAAGGGAAAGCAAAGATGGAGATAATGTTGAGAGAGAAAGTCCTCTATAGGGTGACTATGGAAACTGAGGTAGAGCCCAATGTAGTTGCAGAGAAGATTAAATGGCACAATAGGAGGGATGAGGCCTATGGTCTCTTATGTCTAAGCATATCCAGAGACCTCTTTTTCCATCTTGATGGATTGACATCACCTAATGAAGTGTGGGAGAATCTTTTATATCTTTTTGGTAAGACATATGAGATGAGAGGACATCAAATCGGGAATGAATTGATCTCTTTGAGTCCCAACAGCTTCGAATCCCTAAAACTCTACTTTTCCAAGTTTAAAGCCCTTGTTTTGCAGCTAAAACAGTGTGGAATTGAAAATAAGGAGGAGAAACTAGTTTTGGCCATACTTTTGAAGCTTGGCCCTAACTATTCAGTGTTTGTTTCTACCTTTCATGCCACGAAGTTGATAGCTCAAGCCTGGTAGATGCCTAAGCTTGCAGAGTTCATGGAATCCTTCACACACGAATAGGATAAATTGGTGATGATGGGCACCATCAAACCTTCCAAAGACCAAGATTTGGTTGTTGGAGATTCAAGGGTGGATTTAAAAGGCAAGAAGAAATATAAGAAGCCACCTGAGGAAAATAGAGACAAGAACAAGTCTCAAGAGGAGCCCCAAGGCTCCAAGAAGAACTCCCAGAAGAAGAAGAAGAACAAAGGAGAAATGAGCAAGTCTACATACTGCAGTAAGGGCTATCATCCTGAAATATCCTACATGAAGAAGCAAATTGACATGCTGATCCAACTCCTGGAGAAGAATAACATCTCTCTTCTCGATTTCTCAAAGAAGAGGGAAGGATTATCAAATTCAGAGGATAGAGAGAGAGTTCATGCATTGGTTGCTGGCACATCAAGCTCACCTAGCTTCATCATATACTCTAGAGCTTCAAGACATATGGTTTCAACCAAGGAGGCCTTCTCCTCTCTTGACATGTGGAAAGGTCCACCAATAGTGCTAGGAGATGACTCTATCACTAACAGTTTGGGCAAAGGAAGGATTGATTTTGACCATGGTAAGTTCAGTAATGTATTGTATGTTCTAGGCCTTGCCTCTAACCTCTTGTCAGTGTATTTGATGACCCACACAGGGTCTCCAAAGAAGGTCATATTCTCCCCTGATGATGTTGAGATCATGGAGATCTCGAGTGGTAATGTCATTGCAAAAGGAGTTGTAGATCACACTTCGAAGGTATACTGGTTTTCACATTTTCCACCCTACTCAAACCCCTCTACTCTTCTGATTCATGCTAATGAGGCAAGCAAGCTTTGGCATGAAATATTTGGTCATATTAACTATAAGTATCTTTCTGATCTAAGTGAAAAAGAAATGGTCATAGGGTTACCAAAGATTAAGTTTTCCAAGGGAGTCTGTCAAGGTTGTGTCCTAGGAAAACACCCAAAGCATAAATTTGAGAGAGCTAGTCATGAGAGAACCTATGCACCTCTTGAGTTGATCCACAGTGATGTTGCTGGTCCATTTCCTCATATGTCAATGAGTCAATCCAAATATGCATTGACCTTCATAGATGAATTTTCCAGGTATTGTTGGGTTTACTTCCTGAAGAATAAGTCTGAAGTTTTTGGCCTCTTCAAAGTATTTAAGGCTTTGGTTGAAAACCAGTCTGGGAGGAAGCTCAAGATCCTCAGATTTGAAAATGGTGGTGAGTGTGTCAATTCTGAGTTCATTCAATATTGTGAAGATGCAGGTATTCAAATGAAACATTCAATCCCTTACACACCACAGCAAAATGGTGTTGCTGAGAGAAAGAACAGATCACTGAAAGAGATGGCAACCTGTATGTTGGAGGCTATAAACTATGCACCCTATATTCAGAATAGGGTGCCTAATAAAAATCTTGATGGTATGTCTCCTTTCGAATCATGGAGTGGGCACAAGCTAGATGTGACCCATTTCAGGATTTTTGGTTCAAGGGTTTGGGCTAGAATTCCAATAGAAAAGAGGAAGGCTTTGCAGCCCCAAATCCAAGAGTGTCTATTTGTTTGGTACTCTGAGGATTCAAAAGGTTACAATCTGATCATTTTGAGCACAAACAAATCCTTCATTGAAAGGAGTGTTCAGTTCCAAGAAGAGCCTTTAGCAGCAGTTGAAGTTGGAGAGTCTTCTTCACCACCAGAACCATTGAATGTAAGTGAAGAGACAAATGAGTTTTCTGATTCTGATATGTTTGATAATTATGATTTAATTGCATATCCTAATAGTCATACAAGACCAAAATGGGTAGAAAATACCATTCATGCAGCTAGGGAACTAGCTGGAAATATTAGTGATCCCAGGAGGACTAGATCTCAGTTTGAGAGTGGCCTGTGTATGAAAGACCCTTTGTTTGTAGAGAAATGCTATCTGATGGTTGAATCATACCCACAGACATATGAAGATGCAGCACATGATCCAAGATGGCAAGCAGCCATGAAAGAAGAATTCAGCTCACTCCAAAAGAACAACACTTGGGAGTTAGTTGATCTTCGCCCAGGGAGGAAGCTATTTCAATGTAAGTGGGTTTTCAAAACGAATTTTACTGCTGATGGTTCAAATTTGAAATATAAGGAAATATTGGTAGCCAAGGGCTACTCACAGGTACATGGTATTGACTACAATGAGACCTTTGCACCAGTGGCAAAGATGGACTCCATCAGGCTAGCCTTAGCCATTGCAACTTCGAAGTAGTGGGAGGTACACCACATGGATGTGAAATGTGCTTTCCTGAATGGAGATATTAATAAATAGATTTACATGCAGCAGCCTCAAGGTTTTGTTAATAATCCATCTTTTCTGTGCAGGCTAAAGAAATTATTGTATGGGCTTAAGCAAGTCCCCAGGGCTTGGTATGCCAAGATTGATGGCTTTCTGCTATCATTGAGTTTTGTTCGATGCAAGTATGATCCTAATGTTTATTTGAAGCTGATTCATGGTTCTTTGATTATTATTGTCTTGTATGTGGATGAACTTCTCATTACAGGAAGCTCAAAGAAAGAAATTGCATCCTTGAATGATGCAATGAACCATGCATTTTCTATGACTAATTTGGGGTTGTTGAGCCAATTTTTGGGTCTCAAAATTGCTCAATACCAACATGGAATAAAATTACATCAGTCCAAGTATGATTTGGATTTTATAAAAAAGTTCAACATGAAATATTTCAATCCAAGCAAGACTCCCCTTCTTTCAGGAGTTAAGCTTGAAGAAGCAGGTTCTTCTCCTATGGTAGATAGTACACTGTATAGCCAACTGATTGGGTGTTTTCTGTACCTTACACACACTTGACCTGATATTTCTTATGCAGTAAGTGTGGCTTCAAGATACATGGATCAGCCTCATGAGATCCATTGGAGAGCAGCCAAAAGGATCCTTAACTTTGTTCAGGGAACAAGAACTCATGGGATCTTCTACAAAGCTAAATCTGATCTTGACTTGATTGGGTTTACTGACAGTGATTGGGCAGGTGAAAAAACAAATCGAAAGTTAACATTAGGATATGTGTTCATGATTGTTGAAGGACAAATTAGTTGGTCAAGCAAGAAACAGAGTGCCATTGCACTCTCATCTATAGAAGCAGAGTACAGAGGAGTTGTAAATGCAGCAACTCAATGTTTATGGTTGCAGGGATTACTTGGTGAGTGTGGATTCGAATCACGGTTCTCAAGTATTATATATTGTGATAATCATAGCACCATTCGAATCTGCAATGATCTAGTTTAGCAATAGAGAACCAAACACATTGATATCCATATGCACTACATGAGACAACTTGTGCATGATGGCACCATTCACCTACTCTTATGTGCATCTTCAAAACAAGTAGCAGACATCTTCACCAAAGTTTTTTGTGAGAAGACATTCAGCAATCTCAAATCACTGCTGGGGGTTATCGATCATGTTGTGAAGCATGATTGATGACAATATTTTCAAATTTTGTTCTACTGTGCATGTTTAAGTGAGGATTTTTCCCACTAGGTTTTTGCCTCTTTCCTTGGTTAAATGGACATGCAGTATGTAAAGGGTGGCTAAGCCTTGTTGCTAGGCCCTATAATTTTCTGATATTTAATCATAAGTTAGACTTAAGGGGGGCTGTTAGACTAATCAACCCCTAGTTAGCTACCTTAGACATTAATTAATCCATTTTTGTCTTATTTACCTAGTTTCCAATATTCCACTCTATGCAAGTTGTCTTCCACATGTCCTAGAAGTCAAACTTGCTAAAAATGAGTCATGGAGCACTTGGGAAACCTCCTGGAAACCATATTTAGCATTTCTACTTTATTCCAGATCCTCCCTAATGCATATCTGCTTTTTCTGCTTTGTTTCCTGCTTTACTGAGATTTATGGCAAAAGGGAAAGTATGACTAGGTGCAGATGACTTGTTTTTTACCCTCATTGTCCTCCATTATTTTTCCTAATAAAAGCATGTATGATTTGTATTTCCATCACCTATTAGCTTTCCTACTTGACTTGACCAATTCAAAAGCTCCTAGGTAGATTTGGAAATTGCTTTATGCACCTATGGGGGATTTGACTAGATTTAGTAAACCTGCTTTTGACTATTTCGAATGGCATCCTTATGCATTTGAATCTCTCATGTAATTATATATTGCAGCAGCCTATGACTTCATAAGGTTGCCTATTGTACACTTATTCAATACAGATTAGTGTTATGCTTCAATTTCAGTCTCCTTTGTGTGTAAATTTGCAGGTTTGATTAGCAATTTTGTGAGTGCAATTGTTCTATCACTTAGGTTCAATTTCCACACATACCTGCTGGCTCGTTAGAGGTGGGTCACTGATTTGGTGCTCTTCAAGCACTAGTGCCTCACTAGAAGGCTACATAAAGTAACATATGTCAATTTTAGATAATAAAAAGAAAATGAGACATATATACTAGATGGACGAAAAATGATGTTTTCAAATAAAGTGAAACATACATGTACCTGGTGGGGGGAAAGAGGTGGGTTGCCAAAAAACTATGTTTGGTGCTCTTCAAGCACCACCGGCTCAATAGATTCCTGCATAAAGTAACATATTTCAATGTCAGATAATACAAAGAAAACGAGACATATACAACATGGACGAAAAATTATTTTTTCAAAGAAAGTGAAACATACATGCCTGAGGGCGGGGTAGAGGCAGGTCACCCATCAACATATCATGCTACGTAACAAAATATAAAGATACAATTAGAAAAATTCTAAAAATTAAAAGCATGAATGTTGAATTATTAAAATCATAATTAAAAGCATATTTAAAATAATACCTGGGTCTGAGAATATTCCTTTACATGAGAGGGACTAGGCCGGGATCCCACAAACTCATTCGACTCACCCTACATAAAATATATTGTATCCGGATTAGGATGTATTGAATATTACAATCTCTAGTGCAAATATGTAAATAATGATGAACAATTAAAAATTCTATTTCTTACAACAAATGGTGAAGAACCAAAGCCATATGTAGCATTGATCGCTGCATCAATGTTCTCAACATCAATCGACGGACTATGTGAATCTGGGCTGTCATGGGACACCAGCTGTATATTTGTTCACATAATTTGTTGGATAATTAAATAGAAATAAATTGTGAAACAATTGAAAATTGTGATATAAAACAAAATATAATATGAAAATGAAGTAATCCATCGTCCTCGAACTTTGAAGCAGGGCCACAACATATGCCTCCACATGTTGTGCAAGGGTGTGGAGTGACACGATGCTCTGAATTCTCTACATCTATGAGGTGATCTGTATATGGATCCTTACCATGCTCTGGGTCCGCCTCAAAAGTTCCAACCCCTTGGCCTACATTGCTTTGGAAAACAATCCCATGTTGAAGCAATGTATCTGCCAAGTCAAATAAGGCTTCCCGTGTATCATCAATCACAAGACCCGCAGGAGGATATACACAAGGGGGTTTTGGTGTGAGTGGAGGGCATGGCACATAGTTAGGATCAGTCCTAGACCCTTCCCTATCTTGGGAATCCCATGACCCACACCCTGGAAGTCTAAAATATCGAAATAGTTCACATGTTTCCCTAGGATGAATTCTGCATACAAATTCCTCATGAAATAAAAATGGGATGTCCCTATTCCAATGAGCATATTCAACGAAGACGATATAACAACAATCCATCCAATTGGCTTTCACATTTGGTTCCATGCACCAGTCTATGGAAATGTGTGCTCGACTGGTGGGTGGAACCAATCCGGTGCTAGGGTCTCGGAATAATGAAAAAAATTTGTCTTTTGTAATATTTAGGTTTTTGATGTCTTTATTTTTGAAATATTTTAACTTCAAAGAATATTGTATATGTATTTCGTTTTGGTCCCCGATGGTCCTACCGGGAGAACCACTTGTATTACTTTGTACCCCGATGCTTCTAATCGGAAGAACTAATAAGAGTAATGAGGTAGTCCCCTCTAATTGTAAGGGTGGGTCATTAGCACCCCGGTGTGAATACTTGAGCCTACATGTGTAACTCGATCCTACATGATTTAACTCGAGCATACATGTCAGATGAGTTAACTTAAGTGAACAGATGAATATAAATAGAGGTGTAGTGCTCCTCATTGGAGACACACACACTCACTTGTATAGCACACTAGTGGAGAAGAGAAGAATAGCTGGAGAAGGAGGACGATCAGGCTTTGATCTCCTTGTTGGTTTTACCTTTTATATTTTTGGGGAATCTATATTGAGGAAGCTTTTGCTGGGTTTTTCCCTTTAGGGTTTTCCCAGGATAAATCTGTGTGTTGTTCTTGTGATACTGTTTCTTTCAGTGATCCTGTTTATATGCTTTTGTTATGAAAATGAAATGAAATACTGATGTGTTAGCTAAGCATATGAAAATTTAACATGGAATTAGAGCTAACCTGAACATGACAACCTTCACAAGGTGAAATAGCTCTCTCTCTCTCTCTCTCCCCAGAAGGAATTAGGGTTTTCAGGAAAAGTTTTGAGTCTTGAAAAACTACTTGCATAGAAAGTTGTTCCCTCCCAGAGCACATATTTTGAGCCTAGAATCAAGTTTTTTGGATGTGTGAGTCTCCAGAAAAGTCAAACCCTAGTTTGACAGCTGCACCAGAAAACTGCTGAACCAGAAAGCTGCAGAAGCTGAATCTTGCAAGTCTGATTTGAAAGGTGAAGAGTTGAAGTCTTCAGAATCCAAGCACACCATTCATCTCATATCATTCAAGCACATCTCCTGGTAAGGTTAGTTTCCCATTCTACAAGAATTCAATTTTTTGTGATTTTCTGACAAAATGACCCCAAGCACTAAGCTTGAGGACAAGCTAGAAGGCATAGAGAATTTCTGAGCATGGAAATACAGTATTCGTCTCATTCTCCAAGAGAATGACCTTGATAAGTATGTCAAATAATAAGTTACAGAACCTGAAGAAGCTGAAGCCAAGGAGAAGCACATAAAGGATATGATTAGGACACAAAGGATTATTGCTGACTCCACCAAGGATCACTTGATTCCTCAAGTGTCATCCAAGAAGAATCCAAAAGAAATGTTTGATGCCCTATCTAGAATGTTTAAGGGAAGAAACATTAACAAAAAGATGAATCTAAGAGCTCAACTTAAGAGCACCAAGATGAGTCATGGAGAATCCATCCAAGACTACTTCTCAAGGGTTTCTCAGATCAAAGAGAAACTAGAAGCTATTGGAGATAATATTGATGAATATGAAATGGTCATGACTACTCTCAATGGTCTCACTAGACCCTGGGAGTCATTCATTCAGATGATGTGTGCCAAAAAAGAAATCATGAAGTTTGACATTGTATGCGAAGACTGCATTCAAGAAGAGACTAGAGTGGCAAATAGAGAAGCTTTACTAAAAGCAGATGATCAAGCCCTAGCCACTCACACCAAAATAAGGAGAGGCAAATAAAACTTCAAGAGAAGAAATTTCAAGGATTCTCATCCTCCCAAAAGAATCCAAAAGGTAAGAGAAAGTCCTCCCATTAGAGACTATTCTGATTTTGAATGTTTTCATTGTAATAAGATAGGACACCTTACCTGAAATTGTCCTATGAAGAAGCAAGAATATAGGAAGAGGATCAACAACAAAAAAATATATCATTCTCATCTAGTAGAATATGAATATGAAGAAGGAGAAAGACCTCCAAGAAAACAAGCAAGAGAAGAAGAAGCAGAAGAATATGTGCTATTCTCTGCACTCTCTGGGTCTGTAACTCCTGGAGAAGACACCTAGCTTATTGATAGTGGTGCTTCAAAGCACATGAAGGGACAAAAGAAAACTCTATCCAATCATGAAGAAAATAGCTCTCCTCAGAAAGTATCCCTAGGAGATGACTATCAATATCCGATCAAAGGAGTTGGTGAAGCAAGCTACAAACTTGATTTAGGTAATCCCCTAAAGATGAAGGATGTATTATATGTACTTGGTCTAAAGAAGAATTTGCTGTCTATCTCAGAATTATATAAGAAAGGTTTCAGAGTTGCTTTCATAGATGGACAAGTACTCATGTGGCCCAAATGAAAGAATATTGAAGATGCAATAATTATTGGTGAAGAAGAAGGAGGCTTGTATAAACTAAGGGGGCACTCAGAAACAATCCTTTTGCATGAGTCCACAGACCCTAGTGAACTATGGCATAAAAGGCTTGCCCACATTAACTACAAAGCTCTACCTGATGTAAACAAGGTAGTAACAGGATTACCATATATCAAGATCAAGCATGAAGGTATTTGCAAAGGATGTGCGAAGGGAAAGAACATCAAGAATCCATTTCCAAAAAGTGAAACAAAGACAAAAGGTACATTGGAATTGATTCATTCAGATGTATGTGGTCCAATGTCTTCCACATCCCTAAGTGGATTTGAATATTATATCACATTTATTGATGATTTTTCAAGAAATACTTGGATATACTTCTTGAAAGCAAAAGTGAAGTGTTCGAGAAATTCAAGGAGTTCAAAGCCTTGATAGAGAATCTTTCAGACAAGAAGAGAAAGACACTCCATTCAGAAAATGGAGGAGAATATACCTCAAAAGAGTTTGGGGATTTCTACAAAGATGCCAGAATCAAGAGGGAGTTAACCACTCACTACAATCCTCAACAGAATGGGGTCGTAGAAAGAAAGAACGGAACCAACATGGAGGTTGTGAAGACAATGATATATGATCAAGATCTTCCAATGCATCTATGGGAAGAAGTAGCAAGAACTACCATGTATATATAGAATAGAATATCTCACAGTCCTCTTGGGTTCAAGACTCCAGAAGAAATGTTCACAGGAAATAATCCCGAGGTAAGTCATCTGAAGATATTTGGTTGTCCATTATATCTTCATATACCAAAAGAGAAAAGAACCAAGTTGGACCCTTCTAGAAAGAAGGGGATATTTGTTGGATATTGTGAAGTATCCAAAGCATTCAGAATTTACATTCCTAGATTTCATCACATGACAATCAGTTGAGATGTGACATTCGATGAAGAGGTAGCCCTCAAGAGATCTAGGAAGTGCCAACATGAAGAAGTATATGAAGAAGAGACATCTGCCAAAAATAAAGAAACTACATGTCCTCCTGAAGATGAAGCTCCTGAAGAACATGACATGGAAGAACCTCAACATCCTCCTATGATGGAGACATCAAGAAAGAGACAGCCTGGATAGACAAGAGAAATTATACGAGAGGCAGAAATATATGGAGCACCTGAAGGCTCCACAAGGGAAAGAAAGAAACCTAAAACTTTCTCCAACTATGTAGCCTTGATGTGTGACCTTGTAGATCAAGAACCTACAAACTATGAAGAAGTAGCACAGAAGAAAGAATGGAAAGAAACAATGACTGAAGAATACCAGTCAATAATGAAGAATAATGTATGGGATATAGTTCCCAAACTAGAAGGAAAGAGTGTAGTATCCTCCAAATGGATATTTAAAATAAAGCATGCAGCTGATGGGAGTATCGAGAAGTATAAATCAAGATTTGTGGCCAGAGGTTTCTCTTAGAAGGAGGGAATTGATTATGAAGAGACATTTTCCCCAGTAGCATGGTATACTTCAATTAGAACTATCATGGCACTTGCATCCATGATGAAGTGGAAATTACACCAGATGGATGTGAAAACAGCTTTTCTGAATGGTGTGATCAAAGAAGAAGTATACATAGAACAACCACAAGGATTTGAAGTTGAAGATAGACATACTCATGTATGTGAGTTAAAGAAGGCCCTATATGGTCTTAAACAAGCCCCTCGAGCTTGGTATGAAAGGATAGATAGCTTCCTGTCAAGCATGGGCTTTACCAAGAGTAAAGCTGATCCTAATCTCTATCTCAAGGTTGTAGAAGATAAACCTGTCATCCTACTATTATATGTAGATGACTTATTCTTGACAGGGAATGAGAAACAAGTGATGGAAAGCAAGATGAAACTAGCAGAAGAGTTTGAAATGAAAGACCTTGGGTTAATGCATTATTTACTAGGTCTCGAAGTATGGCAAAGTTCAAAAGGAATCTTTCTCAACCAAGGAAAGTATGCAGTGGAGATATTGAAGAGATTGAATATGTTGGAATGCAAAGCCATGAACACACCCATGGATTCCAACCTAAAGCTGTTAGATGATGACTCATCAGAGTTAGTGGATGTGACTCTTTATAGACAAATTATTGGGTCGTTGATGTACTTAACAAATACCATACTAGACATTTGTTTTGCTGTAAACACCTTAAGTCAATATCTAGTACAACCTAGACGGGTTCACTTGGTAGCTGCAAAGTATGTGATGAGATATTTGAAAGGGACTATAGAATTTGGTCTATATTATGATAATAGCCATGAGTATAGATTGTATGGATATATAGATGCAGTTGGGCTGGAAGTATCTCAGACAGAAAAAGTACATCAGGTGGATGTTATAGTCTGGGATCTTCTATGATTTCATGGTTTAGCAGAAAGCAGTCCTATGTTTCTCTAAGTACTGCCGAAGCAGAATATATAGCAGCTTGCTCTGCTAGTTGTGAAGCCATATGGATTAGGAAGCTTTTGTCAAGATTATTCAACCTAGAGTTGGACACTGCCATGATTCTATGTGACAACCAAAGTTGTATAAAGATGACAGAGAACCCTGTGTTTCACGATAGATCAAAACACATAGAAATAAGATATTTCTACATTCGAGATATGATGCATAAAGGAGCCATAAAGCTCCAGTATGTGAGTACTGATGAATAGGTTGCTGATGTGATGACGAAACCTCTGTCCCGAGTAAAGTTCAAACATTTTCGAGACAAGCTTGGTGTGGTTTGAAAAGACCTTCCCCGAAAGGGGGAGTACTGATGTTGCAGTGGGATTGTATCATCCCTGGGCACTTGCCCTAAATTGATCCGGTGACCTTGGTCATCGAGAATGAAGAGGGATTGTATCATCCCATAACATATGTTCATAATGGATCTGGTGACTTCGGTCCCCGAGAATGTGGTGGGATTGTATCATCCTTGGGCACTTTCCCTAAAGTGATTCGGTGATTGTATCATCCCGGGACATATGTCTAGAATGGATCCGGTGACTTCAGTCATTGAGAATGTGGTGGGATTGTATCATCCATGAACCTTGGTTCAGAATGGATCTGGTGATTGTATCATCCTGGGACATATGTCTAGAATGGATCCGGTGACTTTGGTCATTGAGAATGTGGTGGGATTGTATCATCCGTGAACCTCGGTTCAGAATGGATCCAGTGATTGTATCATCCCGGGACAAATGTCTAGAATGGATATGGTGACTTTGGTCATCAAGAATGTGGTAGGATTGTATCATCCATGAACCTTGGTTCAGAATGGATCCGGTGAACTTTGGTCATCGAGAAGGTGGTAGGATTGCATCATCCGTGAACCTCAGTTCAGAATGGATCTGGTGAACTTCGGTCATCGAGAAGGTGGTAGGATTGCATCATCCATGAACCTCGGTTCAGAATGGATTCGGTGAACTTCGGTAATCGATAAGGTGGTAGGATTGCATCATCTATGAACCTTGATTCAGAATGGATCCGGTGAACTTCGGTCATTGAGAAGGTGGTAGGATTGCATCATCTATGAACCTCGGTTTAGAATGGATCCAGTGAAATTCAGTCATTGAGAAGGTGGTAGGATTTCTTCATCCATGAACCTTGGTTTAGAATGGATCCAGTGAACTTCGGTCATCAAGAAGGTGGTAGGATTGTATCATCCTTGAACCTCGGTTCAGAATGGATCCGGTGACCTTGGTTATCGAGAATGTGGTAGGATTGCATCATCCCTGGAATTTAAGTCCAAAAGAGATCCAAAGACTTCTATGTCTTTGTATTGTGGCCTATAGGCTATTGTTGATGATGATGATGTTCTCTGATCGTAAGGTCAGAGTATGATGATGATGATGTTCTCTGATCGAAAGATCAGAATATGATGATGATGATGTTTCTCTTATTTAAAGATCAGAAGTTGCTGCTGATGATGATGTTCTCTGATTGAAAGATCAAAATATGATGATGATGATGTTCTCTGATCAAAAGATAAGAAGTTGGTGATGATGATGATGTTCTATGATTGAAAGATCAGAATATGATGAGGATGATGTTCTCTGATCAAAAGATCAAAGTTGCTGATGATGATGATGTTCTCTGATCGAAAAATCAGAATATGATGATGATGATGTTTTCTGATCGAAAGATCAGAAGTTGCTTATGATTATGATGTTCTCTGATCATTGATGATGATGATGTTTTCTGATCAAAAGACTAGAGTATGATGATGATGATTCTTTTTGATTGAAAGATCAGAATTTGTTGATGATGATGTTTTTTGATCGAAAGATCAGAAGTTGCAGACGATGATGATGCTGTATTGATCAAATCATCAGAGTGTGATGATGATGACATTCTGATCAAAAGATCAGAGTATGATGATGCTTTGATGATGATGTTTCTGATCAGAGTATGATGATGTTTTGATGATGATGGTTTTGATCGATAGATCAGAGTATGATGATATTTTGATGATGATGTTTCAAATCGAAAGATCAGAGTACGATGATAATGCTGCTAATCAAAAGATCAAAGTGCTAATGTTGATGTTGTTGATCGAAAGGTCAAAGTGCTGAAGATGTTGCTGATCGAAATATCAAATTGTTGAAGATGTTGTTGCTGATCGAAATTTCAAAGTGTTGAATATGTTGTTGCTGATTGAAAGGTCAAAGTGCTGAAGATGTTGCTGCTGATTGAAGAGTCAAGATACTGAAGATGTTGCTAATCGAAGTGGTCAAAGTATTGATGATGGTGAAGACTAAAGATTGAATATGAAGACTACATGATGTTGAAAAGATTCCAATGATTTATAGATGTGTCACCCTGATGATGTTGATGATGTCCTCTATTTCTCTCCTATTATTGTTGTTGTTGATGTTGTTGTAGAATACCCTTCTCGTTAAGGGGGAGTTTTTAAATATTGTAACTTCGAAGAATATTCTATATGTATTTCTTTATGGTCCCTAATGGTCCTACTGGGAGAACCACTTGTATTACTTGGTACTCCGATGCTTCTAATCGAAAGAACTAATAAGACTCATGATGTAGTCCCCTCTAATTGTAAGGGTGGGTCATTAGCACCCCAGTGTGATTACTTGAGCCTACATGATTTAACTCGAGCCTACATGTCAGATGAGTTAACTTAAGTGAACAGATGAATATAAATAGAGGTGTAGTGCTCCTCATTGGAGACACACACACTCACTTTTATAGTGCACTAGCAGAGAAGAGAAGAATAGCTGGAGAAGGAGGAGGATCAGGCTTTGATCTCCTTGTTGGTTTTACCTTTTATCTTTTTGGGGCATCTATATTGAGGAAGCTTTTGCTGGGTTTTTTCATTTAGGGTTTTCCCAGGATAAATCTGTGTGTTGTTCTTGTGATACTGTTTCTTTCAGTGATTCTATTTATATGCTTTTGTTATGAAAATGAAATGAAATACTAACGCGTTAGCTAAGCATATGAAAATTTAACATTGATAACTAAAACCATCAGAATAGTATTTCCTCATGGATTATCTGTACGAGATAATGTTGTACATGGATCCTTGGGAATTGGAAATTGTGTTTGTCATGGTATCCAATTCCTTGGATAAAGATTGTCTCAAATGATACCCCGCTCTAAAAGATGAGCTAAGGTGCTTCAATGCACCCAAACCAGCCTGAATCTGTGAATTCTGGTCTTGTATCCCCTCTGTGTTTGGGGTTGTGTCCGTGTTTGGGATTGTGTTTTGGTTTGTGTTTGGGTCTAGTTCATTTTTCATAGTATCTTGAACATTCCTGTTATCTGTTAAGATTAAGACAAAAAATTACAAATTGTTTTAATATATCATTCTTTCATTTAATTAATTTTATTTTATTAAATTTGTTTTAAGTTTTTAACAAATATAAAAACTATGAAATTAACAAAAAAAAACAAGTATTGAATACAACTATGCATCATATGAGTACTTACCTTCCATTGGAGCCAAGCCACCTCCACGGCCACCTCCAAATCCACCTCCAAACACTCTAATGCAAAACACTGGTGAGGTATTTCACAGTTGTGGTATTTTGCTATCCCGATGTGCAAATAACAAATTGAAGCCCACAACCTATGTTTTATTGTTTTTTTTGGTTTTGCATATTGCATATGCGATTTGTAAAACATTAAAAACGCACATGCGATATATCGCATATGCGATATCGACTAACTAACCTTAGCCTCGTCTTTGGGCTCAGGTTTTCTGAACATAGCATCAATAACACATATGTGTTATGGATTTACATTTTGGAAGTGTGATTCTGATTTCTAAAGTGGCACTAAAAGGTGGAACCAACTTCGTGCGAGCGCCTTAACACATTACAAGAGAGACATCAATATAACATGCTACACCCAAGATGGGCTACATCCACATAGAAATTGTCAGTCCTTTTATTATTATACCATCCATCAAAATGAAGAGATATAACCTGTAACAAAATTGTTGCACTTCCTCTCCACTCTCTCTCAGTCTCTCTCACACAATCACATAGATCGTTTTACAATGAGCACTACAATACAATACATAGTTGTATTACAATGCTTTATTTTTATAGGGGAATTACCATGTGAAATTACCAAGGGTCACCCAGAACCATGGGCTCGTTAAATTTTGGCCAACAAACATCCAAAAATAACATCATGGGGCTTCATCCCTGATCCCCTACACCCCCTTACTAGGACGAGTGTACAGTAAAACTGAGGTACAAACACAGCTGAAAAATAACATCTCTGAATTAGAAATATTAAGTTGCACAACCAACAAAATCAAGGAAATAATTCTAACAACATGTGGAAATAGATTGTTGTCGTGTTTTAAGTGGAGCATCACACTACACTTCCAAATTTCTAAAATTGTCAAGTTCAATTACATGTTATGTATGCACAATTATCAATCTAAAGTAAAAAGTTTTTTATATTCATTTTTAGTTTGAATATATGATGTAAGTTGAGTTATTTTGAGTATATTATTTACTTGATCTTAATTGTGTTTCTTAAACATAAGATAAAATTTTATCATGTTTTTTTGCATTGGTCAACATTTTTTAAATTTCATTGGACTCAAATTCAAACAAGAACATAAAACATGGGACTTAGTAGCTAAAAATTTCGGGGGATTCATCCCCGATCCCCTGCACCCCCTGACTGGGATGAGTGTACAATAAAACTGGGGTACAAACACAACTGAACAATAACATCTCTGAATTAGGAAGACCAGGCTCCACAACCAACAAAATCATGGAAATAATTCTAAGAACATGTGAAAATAGATTGTTGTAGTTTTTTAAGTGGAGCATCACACTACACTTCCAAATTTCTAAAATTATCTTCAATTACATGTTATGGATCCACAATTATCAATATAAAGTAAAAAAAAATTATATTCATTTTTAGTTTGAATATATGATGTAAGTCGAGTTATTTTGAGTATATTTTTTAGTTGATCTTAATTGTCTTTTTTAAACATACAAGCAAATTTTATCATATTTGTTTGCATTGGTCAACATTTTTTAAATTTCATTGTACTCAAATTCAAACAAGAACATAAAACATGGGACTTAGTATCTACATATCTCTATTATTCCATTTTAACAATATGTGTTATTCTCCTTGTATTTCCCCCAAGCAAAGGTTGATTGACTAAAATATCAAACTCCCAAGATCCTTCATTGCATCCAATTAATGGTTAATCATAGATTATTAAATTAGTTAATCGTCATTGCTCCCCCTTAATCACTTTTCATTCCACTTAACCACGTATGAATGATATTGTCAGTATAGTTGACTATTATGGGCCTCATTCAGATGGTGTAGTGGAGTACAAGCCTCCATTGGATGACATACTAGAGAAATGCAAGATATATTATTGGTTCTTGTGGACCTCTATTGAAACTCTCCCCATATGCCCTATCTTCGGCTTCATCTTGGAAAAGAAGTAGTTTCTAAATATAAATTCCCATTTGAATATCTAAGGAGACATTATGCACCAAATTTTCAAAAGAGCATAAAATAAGAAAAAGAGAGTATCAATGCCTTAAGAATGAAGTAAGAAAAGGAATGAGAAGTGTATTTGAGGGGACAACCTCCTATAATTTATGAAATGCACAAGACAATATGAGTTGATCCTAAACTAGGCCTCCTTGGTATATACAGGGAACCAAG
Organism: Pseudotsuga menziesii; assembly: GCA_001517045.1. Classification (NCBI taxonomy): domain Eukaryota; kingdom Viridiplantae; phylum Streptophyta; class Pinopsida; order Pinales; family Pinaceae; genus Pseudotsuga; species Pseudotsuga menziesii. Next base: position 104,354 of record LPNX010077806.1, on the reverse strand, counting down.
GGTACAAGTACAATTCTAACTAACCATACAATTACAATTAAGGTCCTATATGATCAATAAAAATAATACTAATATAATAATATCACAATATATAGGAATTAACACGTTCTTACCATTCAAACAAGTGTTTTCCTCAACACTATATTATCTTTGTAAGTTTGTGCACGAAGAACACATCTACGTATGTTGCATCTTCTATTGGAAAGAAATATTGTTCCAATGCCTTAAGAATGAAGTGAGAAAAATAATAAGAAGTCTCTTTGAGGTGACGACCTTCTTATACAATGTATGAAATGCACAAGACAAGATGAGATGATCCTAAATTATATATCCTTGGCATATATAGGAAACCAAGGGTACATGCACAATTCTAACTAACCATATAATTACAATTAAGGTCCTAGATGATAATAAATATAATACTAATATGATGATGTCACAATATATAGGGATTAACATGCCCCTCCCATTCAAGAAAAGGTTTCTCTCAACAATTGATTATCTTTGGATGTTTGTGAATGAGGAACACATCTTCCCATGTTGCCTCTTCATTGGAAAGTTCTTACACTTGATGAGGTACTCAATAATTGGTCAATTTTGTAGTTTCTTGATCCTCATGTCAAGGATTATTCCAGGCTCTAACGTACACATGAATATGGAGTAAACTCTAATTTGTAAGACATAAGTTCGAATCCTTTACAACACCTTTAGGATTAGTTCTTGGGTGCTAATTTATTGTCCTTCTTTTGTTGCTTGAGGGACATCTATTTGTATGGTTGAAACCTAAAAAATACCAACTCCCTCACTTCAAATTTTATTTCAATGTAATGTTGATCTACTTGTTGTTTCATCCTATTTTGTGTTATAGCGAAGTTATCTTTTAATAGTTTGAGAACATATTATTGGTGTTCTATGTTATGTATTGAAGTATTTAAGAGCAATCAATTTAAATATTAAATGTAATATGGATTAGCTAATCATAGGGTCACACCATTTCATTGAAACAGTGTGTTTTAGGGCCTATAAAAAGTCTTCTCTCTTATTGTAAAAAAATCATCATTCAATTATTCTATTCATTGTGGATAATTCAAGTTTTGTGGGTTTAGAATTTGTTCACTTTACATGGTATTAGAGCTTTCTGCTCCTCGACACTTTCTGCAGCCCCTTTTGTATTCCACACCCTCTCCTCTCTTCATTCTTCCACCACTTCCCACTCCATTTTCTGCACACATATCGACAACTTTGCGTTTTCCACACACCCTCTTCCCTAGTCCCACGCCACTCCTCATCTCCACCCAGCATTCACCCTCCTCCACAAATTGCCCCTTCATTTTTTTGCATATACTCCACCCACGTATAACCCAATGCCCATTTCTTCATATTTTTCTCGTCCCACGTACATACCAACACCCCTCCCCATCTTTTATTCCTCTACACTGTCAATCATGTATTTTCTCCTCTGCGCCATCCACCTCACCTCCTCCCTACTCCCATGCATTGCTCCATAGCCACCACATCTACACTATTTGAATTGAAGTTCCATTTAGATATTCAAGAATATAGTTTTGAATTATGATTGTAGTAAAGGAGAATGGAGATACAAGCTGGAAAAAAAACCACATAGGAAACAAAGGAGTGTAGCTTAGTAATTTACAATATCATTGTAATTAATTAAATCTGGTGTTACAATAGTTTACATATGAAAAGAATTCAAATGCATTAGGGAGCAATTTGAAATTATCCACAGGATCTAACTGTACCTAACTGACTAGCTAACTCATTGTGTCTCAATAAATAACGGAGTCCAATAGATCAACTCCCATATGTCCAACCAACTAATACAATCAGTAATAACTAGTTAACTTAGTGCAACTGAGGTGGTCAGTGGGAAAAGACGCCTACTCCACATGCAACCATGCATTATCCATGCATAACTAGCACTAGCTAATTGATTGTGATTTAACTAAAAGTAACTGGAAGCTAAGTTAGACTAACTAGTTCCAACTCCAACTAACTGATGGAGGTTGGTGTCGGGACTCCCAGTGGCTCCTAAAATGTAGGATTGGTCTAGGATGTTAGATTTTTATCATTTAAGCAGTATGATATTAGGATCTTATCTAAGAGAATAAAATGCACTGCAATCAATCACAAGAGGCAATGGACACAAATAGAATGAGCACCAATGGCAGAAGGAGAAAAGCTCGAAACTTCCTTAGAGATAGAATGAGCACCAATGGCAGAAGTAAAACCCAAAGACAATAAGATGATATCCAATAGTTGTTCTCTCTCTCACTTGAGAGAGATTCTTCTCTCTCACCAATTCTATATATCTAGGTGAGTGTGTGTGTTAAATAGAGAGGCTCAGTCTCTATTTATATTATTTCACTGAATTGAATTTTCACTCAACTAAGTCGACCCCACTAAACTTGACAATTACTTACTAGGGCTGAATTCTCTAGGAGAGTCTAATAACCCTAGTTCCCCATAATTGTGGGGACTTTTCCCCCTGATCAACAAGGAGGATTAACCTCTATTCCTTTACATGACTTGATTACATTAATGCTTATCCCGATAGGAACATTGGGGACCAATGAAATATAATATATGAAATATACAAGTGAATACATTCCAAAGTTACAATTACATAAACACTCCATCTTAACTAGGAAGGTATTCTCTAGACATAATTCATCAGCAAAATTATTCATCATAGGATCATCATCAATGTTGAATCATCACTGTATCATCATCAAATTTGCATCATTACTAGATTATGATCAAAGTTGGATCATGACTGGATCATCATCAAAGATGGATCATGACTGGATTGTCAGCAAAGCTGGACAATCACTGGATCATCATCAAAGATGGATCATCACTGGATCATCATTGGATCATCATCATCACTACTTCCATTATCTTGATCAAATGGTGCTATCTCTCAATTCTACTCATCACAGGAAGTTCTATAGAGCCATCCATTTTTCATGTTGGTTGTAGGCCTAGCCTCCATGTAGGTATTTATCTTCTTCAAAGATTACATCCTACCATGGTAGGCCCAGCCTCCCACATACATCAGAAAGGCCTTCCCAACAATTATATCTGACCATGGAGGGCACAACTTGTCATCATGCCAAAAGGGCCCAAAAATAACATCTGACCATGGGAGGGCCCAAATTTCCCCCATGTTAGAATAGCCTCATCCCTTAAATCTAACCATGGGAGGGCCCATCATGTCCCCATGTCAAAATGGCCCCATCCCTTACATCTGACCATGGGAGGGCCCAGCTTTCCCCCATGTAAGAATGGCTCCAGCCCTTACATATAACCATGGGAGGGCCCAACTTTCCTACATGTCAGAATGGCCCAACACTTATATTTGACCATGGGAGGCCCCACCTACTACCATGTCAGAAAGGGTCAACAATTATATATGACCATGTGAGGTCCCTCCTACTACCATGTCAGAAAGGGTCAACAATTATATATGACCATGTGAGGTCCCTCCTACTACCATGTCAGAAAGGCTCTGCACTTATATCTGACCATGGGAGGCCCCGACTACCACCATGTCAGAAAGGCACACAGACTCATAACTTCCCCTTGGAAGGAACCTCGATCTGGAGAACACCAAGATTCTCCCTGAAGGACTCAAACTTTGCTTTGGCCATTTCTAGCATAGAATCACATCAGGGCTGATTACGTCCAAGGATAACCTGCGAGCTTTGGCAGGACCGATTACATATGAGGAAAACCTACATGCCCGTTTACATCTGAGCAACCTACGAGCTTCACCATGATTTTATCCTCAGACAACCTATCTTACCATCTATGCTATAACTCCCTCCTTCAAGAGATATCAATCTAGATCACATACTGGAGCTTCATTTCTCCACTCTACATCATACAAAAGTGCAAGTCAGATCAATCAAATCAAATAGTAGTTTTCAAAAGAAACATAATACCTCCCAAATAGCCAAGCAAGTGGTAACATATTTTTCCTCGGATGTACTCAGTTCCACACAGGATTACTTCCTACTAAACCAAGAGATCACACCTGATCCCATACTGAAGTAGCACCCTGAAGTGATCTTCCTATCAATGGCACTTCCTGTCCAATCCGAATCCACATAACCCTCCAGTTTAATCTTCTGATTCACCTCATACTTGCGCCCATAGTCAACTGTACCCTTCACGTACCTCATAAAATGCTTTGCAATGTTGGGTTTTAGGGCAGACCAAGGTTTTATACACTTATGTTTGCACCAACAAACAGACCCACAATGTTGGCCCTTTCGGCAACAACCTAAGAACATGTTGCAGTCTCACCTAAAACAACTATGGGGTGTCGCAGAATCAGGTTTATGTAAGCAAAAGAGGGATATTACTATACGTTTAGCCTTAACAAAGAATAAACATGCAACACAGAGCTTCGATCTTTACTTAAATAGCTTCGCAGTTTATATAAACATATAGTTTCTTGCTTAACCCTTAACTGGGAATTCAGAGTGAAGCTAATACTTAATTATTTATCTTACTTTATCATTCACCTATTTATCAAATGTATATAACAGAAACAAAATAAATAGAACCACCACAACACAAGATATACGTGGTTTAGCCCCAGTGTAGGGGCTACGTCCACATAACTGCTTTTATATTCAACTCTTTACAAGAAAACCACAGTTCTGATCTGCGCACTCAGCTGCAGATCCGTCCTTCAAACCCTAAGCTGTGCACTTAGCTACAGATCTTTCTTACAAATCCTAGGCCATGCACTTAGCTGCAGACCCTTCCTTACAAACACTAAGCTGCGCACTTAGCTGCAGATCCTTTCTTACAAATCCTAGGCCGCGCACTTAGCTGCAGACCCTTTCTTACAAAACCCCCTATGCACACAGCTGCAGAGGTCGTCGATGCACACAGCTGGGACTTAACCTTTCTAAAACCTTCGCATCAAATTATCATAATAGAACCTACTATAACCTTGCTTGACTCATTTACATAAGTGCCTTATTTATACAAGTGCACTATTACAAAATCATGGGCTTAAACCCGAAAATCATGGGACATTTACAAAAAGAGGGGCTTTGACTCAACCGCGACACCCCTAAGACTATTTTGATGTGCAACTCCGCTTACAAGCTTCACGCGAAAACCACGGAGTTACCACACTTGAGGACCGTTAGGTCCGTGCCCCAACAGGCCCCTAAGACTCACCAGTGTCCCGTCCCGGGACACTGTGCTACTTTTCTGGTGGCAGAATCTTGTTGGCGAAGACAGTGAATTGCTTGTTCAGGCTGCAAATGATATCATCAGCTGCTTGCTCCTTCTCCACCATCTCCTGCAGTGTTGCTTCCGATGCTTCATTGGATTTCCCCTGCGCAAACGTATAATATTCCTTCAAAACTTTGAGCTGGATGTCCGCAGCAGTGCTCAACTCCAAGGCCTCGTTGATAAGGGGCTCCATATAATATTCTAACAGTGTTGCTTTCTTTCTACATGACTTGATTTCCTACTAGAGTTCATTGCTCTACATTACCTTGAGCATCTTCTACATAGGAGGTAGAGTCTTAATTTCCGCTTTTACTGCATCCAGCTCTGTCTGTCGCTGCTTGATGGTTTCTTGCAGCTGTTCTACTTCTGGATTGTCCTGTAGGTTTTGCCAGGCGTCGATGCTTTCATCTAGCAGTTTTGCTGCACTTCTCACAAGATCAGAGATCTTTGTTGCTGAGGCCTAAATATCTCTTCGGCGCTGTTCTCTGACCTCTGGTGGGCTCTCCAGAGTGATGCGAAGTTGAAGCTCTGCAATCAAAGCCTCATGCTCTGCTTTGATCTTCTCTATTTGGCTCCATGACTGCTGCGCATAGTATTTTAACTTGACTATTTTCTGCTTCGGTGCTTCTTCAACCTGCATGTTGAATTCAGGAAGACTTCGACACGCCTCATCCAATACTCGCGCCAGTGTATCCTGCTTGCTCTCTGCTTCCTTCTGCTTCTGCTCAGCTGCTTCCACTTGCGCTACGAGGCTCTCACTCTACTTTATGGTATTCTCTAACTACATGCACGAGTGGCTATCACGTTCTCGGATTTCCTTCATGAGGGCCAATTGGCAGAGGTGCAGCTCCGCCATAGACATCTTGACGTAGTCTATATCCACTGTCATGCTCATCTGCGAGCGAGACGCCATGTCAGTTATTATCAAGGATACACTTGGTACTTGCCCTCTTTTTACTTCTTGTTGGCCACTACCATGTATCCTGCTGCACGCTTACTTGGGCACTACTTTTCACAGCACCAGTCACTGATTTTTCTGCTAACGCCTTCAGCTCTTCAACTCGTTGTGCTATGCTAGTGAGCGCACCCAGGTGCGTAGCTGCAAATTCTTTCCATTTGCTGGTTAAGGCCTCCATATATTTTGTCAACGCCTGATCTAGCTCCTCAATCGTCATGGCAGGCTTGTCGACAATGTTCTTTCCCTTTGACGCCTTTGCTTTCTTTCTGGACTGAGGCTTAGTCACTTCCTTTGCTTCTGGCGACTTGCGCTTATCTGGGCGATTGGGGTCGGAGATTGTCTTGACTGATTCTTCTTCTTCTTTTTCAGCTACGCCATCGCTACTCTGGTCATCTACGCTCTGCTGTGACGCACTTTGTTCTGCATTTTCTTCTGGTGGGTCATCCTGCCGTGAATGACTAGGACCTTCGCCCACATCTGTCACTGGAGGAACTAGTATGGTTGGCATGGTTCCTGTGTCCTTCATCCACTGAGCCGGCCACTGCTGAACTACTATGAGGATGTCTTCCGGGTTTACCACATATGGTAACTTAAACCATTTATGCTTTTTATCTGCACGGGCCTGGATGAAGATGTGATGCATGTCATCCCTGAAGTTGGCCACTCCATCATACTGAGAGAATAGCTCATTGCTGAGCCGTGGTGTTTTCAAGATCTCATATGAGATACTCATCAAATAAAAGGCGAACACATAGTTTGTCATCTGCTAGGATGCTTTGTCCTGCGACACCCAAAGAGATGTGTACCTTGCTGCACCAGGCATATGCGGAGGCACATCAACAAACTGCGCCTCGGTAGGTTCTCTCCATCCTACCAGTGCAATAAGCACTATCAAACACGAGTAGTGAAAGGGTCTACCTTTCTCCTGCACATCACAGACATCTTCGAGGAACTCCGTGGCGATGTATTCTACCCACTTGTAACTGTAGCCTTCAACACAGTTTGCAGCAATACTGACAATTGGGGCAGGCACTTCATTTGGTCTACACTTCCGCATTAGCTTGCATGCCAAGAGCTCTGCGGCGAAGTGAATGTTTTGATGCCGAATTGTCGAGGTATGATACCCTCACTTTCCTTTGGTTAGGCTGAAGTGTTATTTCATATGCTATGCTAGCTTCGCATCCTCGTGCTTCCCAAGAAATTCAATGCCCAGATCAGGCCCCTCCTTCAGCAAGCCTGTGATCCTGTGAATTAGCTCTCCATTGATGGCAATTTTCTAATTTCTGATCCATAGGTTCCCATCGTGAACCAACGCCAATAGCTTCTTGGCCACCATGGTCACCTACGTGCTGCGACCGAAGTGGGGGACATTTAACATCTTCAACAGGATAGCTTGCTCCAAGTCAGTAGCCCACTGTTTCACTTCCAGTAATGTCGCTCCAGTCTCCGGGTAGTGGACAGAGTGTAAGTATTTCCCCGGTGTGAATTGTGGAAATTTTCCATGATCATTTGTATCGTGGTCTATGTACTTCAGCCAGTCTATTTTCCCTATCATTGTGCCAACCAACTTCACACACTGTGGCAGCGAAGGGGTGCGTAAGGTGAACTTGGTTGTCCACCCAGGTGGCTGAACTCCTGGTCATACAGGAGGAAGGTAGGGTGGACGCTGCGATGCAACGTTCTCATCCTCACCGAATTCTTCAAAACCTTTAGGTGGAAGCTCTGTTGAACCAGAAGGATTCATCTCGAGATCCTCCGGTGTCTTCCTTGATGGCTTGTTCCTTTCTTCGTTGTGCTTAGAGCGAACTTCTGCCTTAAATTTCTTCCTCGTTAATTGTGTCTGCATAGGTTGATTTGGTGCTGGGGGAGTTTCTTGATGAGGTGTAGATGTAGGTGGGGTGCTCATAAGGTTCTGCAGACCTATCTGTTCGAATTCTCTCAACAATTCCTGGACTTCGCAATCAGTTGACATGGATTGAACTATAAAATTCAAGAAAATGCATAATGCGGGAGTCACAGGCCTGGGTGTCTTCTTATAGAATCCAACAACCAAATTCTGTAATAACTATGCATTAAAGACACCAAATATGGTAGATCTTGTCCAAACGGTGCTAGATTTTCCAAAAATCTCATCATTATAGGCAGTTAATGCAGTTAACGTACTGGGGCCGCCAAATCTGGTTTTTTCCAACAGTCACATTTTAAGCTTCGACACACCTTTCTTCTTCGGCACACCCACTAACTTCATCTTCACCATAATAAGGATCTTTGACACATCTGAACACAAGCTTCGACACAACTTTGGACTTCGACCCATGACACAACCTTTGACACTATCTTTAGCAATGGCGAGGTTATAGCATTCTACTGCATTAGCTTCTTGTTCCTTCCAATCAGGTTGGTAATCGGATATTTCTTTATCATCAAACACCTTAGTATGGATCAGCCTAACAGCTGTGTCCAAAGCAGGGCAAACCTCATTAAAAGAAAACATGAGCACAAAACTATCAACAAGACTATCCCAACTTACAGTACCATGGTGAAGCTCAACCTCCGCATACCAGTTCGTTGCTACAGGTTCCAGAGTGTGTACAAACCTATGTACCCATTCTTCATGAGGTACATGCTTCCATGCTTCATAACACTGCTCCAAATGTTCCTGAGGGATAGTCTTACCATTAAATCTGCTTCGCACTTCCTGAGGTCGCTCCATGAATCTCAATCAAAGAAACTTTTGACAATCTCTCCAACTGTGAATGTACTTTTTATGACCATTCCACCATCTAGTAGCTGTGGCTCTGAACACTGAATCTAGAGTCTCCATTTTCTGTGAATCTGGTACTTGTTCTAAGAATTGTTCAATAAAGTCTTTTGGGTCTGTCAAGCCATCAAAGGTAGGTAAAATCCTGGTCTGTGAGCTAAGACATTTGATAGACTTGGTAATTATTGCACACTGATGTCCATGTAACTCATATAGTCGATTCTGCCAATTCTCTAGACCTTCGTCTGAGTCAGTCATGCAGGAACTGTCGCACTACCAATACATTATACCTTTGACAGTAGGGTTAACATAGTCTTCTTCTTTAGCTGTGATGTTGTAGATATGATCCAACACATCCTGATCTTCATCTCTGACTGGCTTTGTATACCTTTCTCCTTGAGAAGGGTCCAAGGGTACTATGACTCTCAAATATTTCCCTTCAAAAGTCATCTGTCTTTTCTTAAGGTTGATGACTGCAGAATTGTCTAATGCCCATTCAATTCCTAGCAATGATGGATAGGGGTTGCTATCATCAATTATTTCAATGACTTCAAAGTCTGCTAAGGTACTGACTCCATCAATATCCACTGATACACTAGGGAATCTTCCCAAGGGAACAATATTCTGCTGATTGGCAAGTCTCAACTATATAGGGGACCAGTCAAGCTTAGATGCTCCCATTTGTGCCCATGTTTGTTTAGTTAAGACATTCACTTCTGATCCCAGGTCTAAAATGATATCGCTCATGTCATAATCTCCTATTTGAGCATGCAATCTCATTTCTCTTTCAGTCCTTCTAACTCTATTAACAGTTCTTCCTCTATCAGACCTTCGCCGAGGTTCGCAAGATGTGATAAATTTCTATAACTCATTCAAAGCATTATGATTTCTTAATAACTTCATACAACTCTGTAAGAATGATGTTAATGTACTTACTTGATCTGGCGAAGCTTCTTGAGACTGTAGCTCCTGTTCATGCTGTTGCGTAGTTGCTACTGATGTTCTCGGATCAGCAAAGTCTTTTTTGGCTTCCATAAATGTTCCTTTTTCTCTTTCAACATCGAATGCTGGAATTTTCTTTGGGGTCTTGCGAACCCAAGCCTCGTCAGGTTGTGTTTCCTTATTCTCCACCTGTGTCGTAGCTCCACTCCTTGTAACAATGTTAATGGCTGGGACGGGTCTTTTCTCTACAGCAACTATCTGAATATTCTGGGTAGGAGGGCCATTTATTTCTTGGATCTTGGCTATCAACTGTGGGCATTTCTCAATCACATGGTTGACTTCTCTACAATACCGACATGTCGTAGTTGGGTTCTGACAATCTCTAGCTAAATGTCCTACTTGGTTACAGTTATAGCAAACAATCTGGTCTCATCCTCTTCCAGGCATACCACCATGACCACGACCTATGAAACTGCCTTGACCATGGTAACCATATCCATCATTGCCTTGTGCATCGCTTTGTACCCTATAAGCATCATAGGTTCTCTCTCTCATGAGGTTAAAGCTGCGACATTCATCTTCATTGTGTCCAACATGTGTCCAACCGACTTACAGAACTTGCAGTACAGATTCTTAGGGACTTGAACGTATCTCTGCAATAGATAGTTGTCTTCAGGTCGATGCTGGCCAGTTGTTCTACAGATCTCACAGTATAGAACATTAGGGTTAAATGGGTTCGGCACACCCGTATTCAAATAATTTCTTACTGCAGGACATTGTTCCTTGTCATGACCCTCTGTCTTACATCATGTACACCAAACCTCTTCATGAATAGATTTCCCTTTTTTCATGTCGCGAAGCTCCAACGCCATTTCTGCTAACTGTGCCTGTATCTGGGCTATCCCAGAATTATATCCGACAGGAGCTGTTTCAAGTTTCATGGCAATTTCCAGTGCCTCATGCTGATCAGCAACCTTCTGTTGCATAAGTGGAGTCCAGCTATGAGGTAAAAGTGCTGCAGTGAACCATTCTTTATGCTACGGTGGTCCAATAGTGAAACTGACTTGATCCAACAGAACCTTGAACCTCTTTTAAAAGTCCCACACTGATTCACCTCGCTTCTGCTGAATTTCTTTCAACTTAGTTATGCACTGTGACTCTGATTTAGGCTTCTTGAATTCTTTGATCATTGCTGTTTTAATATCAGCCAAGACATGGTTCTGAGTACTGGAAAATTTCATAAACCAGGTCAAAGCTCGGTCTCTGAAAGAGGTGACCAACTGCGCTCTTCTAGTATCTTGATCCAAAATGTTCTTAGCAGTCCAAACAGCTTCGCATAAGAACCAAAACTGCTATGGATCCTCTGATCCAATTCCCTTAAAGACTGGGAGCTTGATATCATCATGCATATGGGCCATAGGGAATTGAGGAGGGGGGAGGAGGGGGAAGACTGGTAATAGGAGGAGGGGAACTTTCTCTGGTAGACTGACCTGCGACAGGACTATTCGGGCTGGGGTTACTTTTAGACTACGACGGGTTCTCAGGGATAACAGATCTTCGCTGCGGAGTTATAGGAGGGTTGCTAACAAAAAGGGTTTCTTCAGATTTAGAGTCTTTTGGACTTAATGAGGTATAATCAGTGTTCTTTTCTAGGGTATAGGATCCAAAAGTTCTCCGGTATCTTTTACCGTTGCGAAGCAAACCACTTTGCTCATCGAGGTCACTTTCGCTTCCAAACATAGGTTAGTAGCAAAAACTCTAGCAATTTGACTGGATCAGCAATATGCCTTTCTCAGCCAAGAGAATTTTAATTTTCAAACTAAATGAATTTAAGTACTTACCCCTTGGTCCTTTGAAAAACTGTCTTTCGGCTTCGCTGAAAGAGGTATGTGTGTCGAGGGTGAACTCCGTCACAAATGCTTCAAGAGTTCGCGTGGTCCAGAAATCAACAACTCGTGAAATTGTGTTGTTCACACCTTTCAACAGCTTAACTCTTTCGGGGGTCTAGTCAGGAAACTGAACTTCTTTGAAATTTGTCTTTCTTTCTATTATCCTGGATAACCACTGGTGCAATTCTATGTGGATACTACCAAAGAAAATTTCATAAATATCAGTAAAAATGTACCTTTGCAAAAATTCGTCTAAGCTACGACGAGGATCCTTATTTTCTTGTTCAGCAAATTTTAGATAGGTCTCTTCAATCCAATCACTGATTTCTTTCACCGAGGGCCTCCAGAACATATCCCTCTAGGTACGACGTAGATCCCTCTTGAGCAGATCCTGGTTCAACCGACAAGGGAACCAATTTGTTGGGATTAAGGGCAGACCTGGGTTTTATACACTTATCTTCGCACCAACAAACAGACCCACAGTGTTGGCCCTTTCGGCAACAACCAGCGAACAGGTTGCAGTCTCACCCGAAACAGCTATGGGGTGCCCTAGAATCAGGTTTCTGCAAGCGAAAGAGGTATATTACTGTACCTTTATCCTTAACAAAGAATAAACATGCAACATAGAGCTTCGATCTTTACTTAAATAGCTTCGCAGTTTATATAAACATACAGTTTCTTGCTTAACCCTTAACTGGGAATTCATAGCGAAGCTAATACTTAATTATTTATCTTACTTTATCATACACCTATTTATCAAATGCATATAACAGAAACAAAGTAAACATAACCACCACAACACAAGATATACGTGGTTCATCCCTAGTGTAGGGGCTATATCCACAGAACTAATTTTATATTCAACTCTTTACAAGAAAACCACAGTTCTGATCTGCACACTTAGCTGCAGATCCGTCCTTCAAACCCTAAGCTGCGCACTTAGCTACAGATATTTCTTACAAATCCTAGGCCACGCACTTAGCTGCAGACCCTTTCTTACAAACCCTAAGCTGCACACTTAGTTGTAGATCCTTTCTTACAAATCCTAGGCCGCGCACTTAGCTGCAGACCCTTTCTTACAAAACCCTCTGCGCACACAGCTGTAGAGGTCGTCCACACACACAGCTGGGACTTAACCTTTCTAAAACCTTCGCATCAAATTATCATAATAGAACCTACTATAACCTTGCTTGACTCCTTTACATAAGTGCCTTATTTATACAAGTGCACTATTACAAAATCATGGGCTTAAACCCGAAAATCATGGGACATTTACAAAAAGAGGGGCTTTGACTCAACCCCGACACCCCTAAGACTATTTTGACGCGCAACTCTACTTACAAGCTTTGCATGAAAACCGCAGAGTTACCACACTTGAGGACCGTTAGGTCCGCGCCCCAACATGCAACAATCATGTGAACATGTCTCAGATATGTCAGGAACTTGCTCAATGTTTCAAAATTAAAAACAAAAATTAAATATTATAATATTTCAAAATTTTGTTTTTTATTATTATTAAAACAAAATAATTGTTATTATATAATAATTAATTATTATATTTAAAATCTCATCATCTTTAGTAAACAAAATAAAAAATATTCCTTGTACAAGGAGTATGTCAGAAATGAAGGAAATTAGGGATAGAATGGAGATTTTGGAAAAAAAACCAAGCCCAGGACTCTAAAAATATAGAAGGTTTACACTCAAGGCTCAACCAAATCAAAGCAGAACTACACAAATGCAAAAATGAATTATCATAAACTGTCAAAGAGGAAGTTAATGAAGTTGTACCTTGGGAGATGGAAGGAGTAAAAAATATCAGATCCCTTCAATTGATGTCGTACGATATCCTAAGATGTTTATTTGTTATGATATGCATAGGAAATGAAATATGTTTGATTGCTTTGATTTGTATTGTTTAGTTCTTTGACAAAGTAATGGGTAAAATATTGAGAGAATATTAATACAATTTATGGAATGCAACCTGCTCATCATTATATTATGGTAACACATTGGATGGTCGGCCGACCTTATTTGTGACAGACAACCACCAAATTCCATAGTATTGTTTGTTGGTTGATATCATGTGTAAGAATTCATAACATGTAAATCCCTCTTTCTACCAATTGGGTTACCTTTATTTGGACTAAAATATTGACCATGTGAGTGGTTTCATTGAAGAAAACACATCGACTTAGAACTCAACTATGAAATCCTATAGACAATTGATGGCAAGAAATCTAGAGTTGAGTTAGCATTTCTATGGGGCTAGAGTATGCACACTAATACTTTGGACTTTCTATGGGAGAAATAAGTAGCATAAAATTGAGGATTTCTCTCAATATAGATCCATCTTAAGCATGGAGTCCTATATTAATAGTGGTCTAAAGGTAAAATTGTTGGCTTTATAAATGATGAGGTCTATTGAGGTTAGGTTTCATGTTGATGGTAAAAATTTTAGTTCCATATCCATTAAGGAAGGTAAATATTGCAATAATCTCACCAAAAGGAATATCTTTATCTTAATATCTTAATGACACTCCTAAATTTTAGAGAGGTAATGTGCCCCAAACCATAGACACGGGGGGATTATATGTTGATTACATTGATGAGACATGATAGAGCCATTAGATAGTCTAGTTTGTAGCATAGCATTTCCTATCCAAGGCTATGCACTTGGTGCCTCTTATGACGAAAAAAATATGGGTTCAAGAGAGAAAGTATCTCCTTATGACATGGAAAACAATTAATAATGAATGAGTGAGTGAGTAAAATTCCATAATGGTGGAAATATTGTGGACAATCACACAATAGGTTCTTTCGGCATAGCATGTATGACCCAAAATGACCTAAAAGGATGAGACCTACTCTATGAGATCATGACTGAAATGATGCCTTTAAGTGTGAACATACGAATCCACAACATGGCAATGACCTCACTAAATCCTACACTAAGGTGACAAAGGGCATGAAAGGAGTTGGGAAATCCTCTAGTCCAACATGTTAAAAGAAGAAGAATTAATAGAGAGAACTTGGTTCTATACAAGTATTTCATAAATAATCATAGGGAAAGAACACCCCATGAAAATATAGAGTTCTTATGATTCAAACATAATGACATGAAGGGTAATGGTACACCTCATGCTTAAGTACTAATGTTTATAATGGGATTCTCATAGATGAAATCATCAAAAAATCTCTTTAACATACTATTTAATTATAGCTCATATATTTGAGCAACTCCTTACAACTACAACTCAAATAAGACATGGTACCTAACAAATGAACAAACTTTTCTGTAGATAGGTGAATAACCCAAACTAAGAATTTTATGTTGGTGTATTAGTCAGTGCCTTCACGTTGGGACTATGAATCATTTTGATGAAATTTCCTCTCTTGTACATGTAAATTAATGCTTTTATTTACATTAAATCCTAATTTTTTCTTTAAAAATATAGGAAACCCTTTATCTCTTATGAATCAACAACCAAAATGCTTTATGTCAACCCACAACAGAAGTTGAGCCCAAAATCCGATGGATTCATTGTCTGAACCTCCACAAATTCATGTCTATTATTCGACAACCATGTATTTTTTTGTCATCGGTGTGACTTCGTCGGATATTCAAATCCAGTTTAAAACCCGTCGACAATTCGACAGAATATCAAGCTAATATGGAGAAGTCTTTCATCCATGAATTGTCAAATTTCTGACTTCGACTCATCGGATCCATTGTCGTATTTTCGACCTCCTATGGTCGAAGTTCTGACTGCTCTGCATTGGATGTGTTGTCGAATATACAACTTCGACTCATCGGATCCATTGCCGAATTTCCAACTTCCTAATTTTGAAGTTCTGATAGCTCTTCGTCGGATATATTATCAAATATCTGACTTCATTTCATTGGATATGTTGTCGAATATCTGACTTTGACTCGTTGGATCCATTTCTGGATCGCCGTCAGATCCATTGCTGAAGTGTCAATGACGTGTGCAATTATATCGATGAACCAAGCTCATCGAAGCCATGGAAAGTTTGTCAAAAATCCGACGGAAGACACCACTCATTTACTGTCAGATCCATGGCAAGCTCGTCGGAGCTTAGCCTCTTTTTGTCGAAAATCTGACGGAAGACACTACTCATTTTCTGTCAGAGCCTTGGAAATCTCATCAGAGCTTAGCCATGGTTTGTGGAAATTCGACAAGAATTTGTTTTTTAATAAAATAAATAACCTTGCTGAAAAGCATTGAAAGGGTTTATCATATAGCTCATCCAATGCATGCATCAAGGAATTGTAAAAACACTATTCACTAGTCTACTTATCATCCTCAAATTATATTTAAAAGGTACCAATTGAGATTCCTCATACCATCCAAATGTGGCATCACCAAAAAGGGCCACTATCAATCTGACATTTTGGAAGTATATAATTTATTTATCTCTAAATCATTTTAGATATGAAAAATATGTCCAAACCACCTAGTACGACTTCTTACTTTAACCCACACCAAGTACTAAATAAGGAATTTATGATCTGACACATAATTAGCTAAAATCAATTTTTAGACATGGGACCTCTATTATAGGACCTTATTTGACGGCATTTTTTAATTCTTGGTAAAGGTGAAGTTCACGAGCCACTAACAAACTATTATTTTGGAAGTATTTATTTTCTTTATCTCTATAACATCTAAGGGATGAAGAAACTATTCATCCTACCTAGGACAAATTCTTACTTTAAGACACACCAAGTCCCCAATAAAGAATTTATGATCTAACACACAACCAACTAGAGTCAATTTTTTAGAGATGGAACCTCTATTAGAGGATCTTATATCATGATATTTTTTATAGTTTCTAGTAAAGATGAAGTTCATGATCCATCCTATATACTTTTCTCCTTTCCTTCCTATAGATCAAATGACTCCTCATTTCCTTTCAGTTTGATTATGTCATTTCTTTACTCATTTCCTATAGATTAGATGCTTCCCCATTTCCTTCGACATCTAGTTCTTCATAATATGGATTTATTTTTCCAACCATAATTCCATGTTACAAATAACAAGGTTGATTTATGAGTTCTCCTTCCAACCCTACATCAACCAAGGACAATAAATGGGGAGCTCTATGTGGACATATTATGTATGATGTTCAATATTTTTCTTTAGGTTCTACTATATAGGAGTAGAACCTCATGAACTGCTCATATTCAACTAGAATCTCATCTAATCTGCTAGTTTCATATATTAGGATTTCCCAATACCTTTTGCGAGTACCTATAGATAATATCTGGTTAATTTAAATTCAAATTTTGGTTTGAAGATACTTTTGCAGAATACCAAAGACTATCTTGTAAAGTTCATATTTTCATATCCAGACAAAAGTAAATAATATAGGTTGTGTGCAATAAGATCACATAATATCAGTCATGGAAAATGTGTTTAGGAACAAACTCATACTTAACCGCTTGCCTATACTTTCTTCTTTCTCTAGATGACCTTGAGCAACGTGAAATGAAAAATAAATGGTCATATGAAAATACCTCACTAAGAAAAAATATAGTATTTAAATAGCACCAAAAAAATATTTTATCCAATAACAAAATGATTTATTCAAAAGGTTGTTGGATACTTTGACTACTACTATCACAACATTGTAAGAGAGGATGAATCAAAACCCTTCAATTAAAGCCACCATCCAAAACTCTCCTGAAGTCCTATTCAAATAATCCATTGCTTCTCAACTTGGGCTCTTGACTAAAGGTAAAGTCAATGACAATAAATGATAATAAAAGATAAATTATTTAATCAAAAAAACATAGCAGCCTCTTGAGTCCCAGCATGTACTCTTTTAGTTCCTTCTCTTCATCAAAATCATCTCTTGTTAGGTTTTTGTTACGTGAACAAGAAATGTTTTTTGAAAATCCACAATGATGACTAGTTCTAATATATCCATGCACACCGTTTTCTCTTTGGATCATAAGAATTCTAGATTATTCTAAGTCTATGAGCATGCCTTTATCTAAGCATTACAACAAATTTCTTCTACTATCCAATAAATATTACTAAATTAAATCACGGAATGTAATTTGCTTCATTATAGAAACTATAATATCAATATTGAATATGGAAAGAACCATGACCAAGAAAAATGAATATAAAAAACACACATGTTAATAAATTGTCATGGGCATAGCATAAATATGAATTAAATGGCCACACAGTTCAAAATTTTTCAGATATGCAACTTAATGATTAGCTTTAATCAAGAGTCAATATATCCCACATGCTGAGAATATGTTCATATTCCCTAATTTTGATTATTTTCCAGATGTAAGATTCATAATGGTAATATTTAAATTCAATTTTATTGAAAATAAATTTCTTATGATATTAAATTCAGTTATAGGTTCCATTAATAGCCCTAAGGGATAGCTTGATGGACTAAGTCCATGAAGGTCATGGTATCAAATATCATCGTGTCCTTTGGGAGTACCATCTTCCTCTACAGTTGGAGGTCAATCTATTTTTCGTCAGGAAACTACACAGAAGAATTAAACGGGTCTGCAAGGGTTAGATATGTTTTCATAATAAAATAAAAAAATCAAATACTGATGATTTCATCTCTACCATAACTCAACAACATATGATCTCAACGTTTCCATAGCTCATCTGTATGACTACAGATCTGCAATGTCTTTGTATCTTCAATAGGTTCACATGGAAAACTATCATGAAGGGATCTATCAGACCCCTTAAGACCAAAGGTGCTATGGTATGTTCATCATTCTTTCACCATGACTCTGATACCTTAATCTATAGAGAAAGAAACAACAACACAAAACTGGTGGAAAATTCTTTAGCCAATTTCTTAATTAATCTTCATACCAATGATGGTATTATACAATACATCAATCATAGTCACCTCAAGATTTATATCTAACTGACAAACACATTAGTGAATAGGTATGATCGCATGGATATTCAATAGATTCACATGGAAAAATACCATTGAAGGATCAATCAATCCCCTTAAGACTAAAGGTTCTATGATACGATCATGATTCTCTCACCATGGCTTTGATAACATGCTAATCTATAGAGAAAGAAATAAGAACCGAAAAATGGTGGAAAATGTACCCATTTTCTTCATTAATCTTCATACCAATGATGGTATTACATAGTACAATAATCATAGTCACCTCAAGATCTATATCTCACTGACAAACACATAAGTGAATAGGTATGATCATTTGTATCTTCAATAGATTCACATGGAAAACTACCATGGAAGAATCAATCATTCCCCTTAAGACTAAAGGTGCTCTGATATGCTCATGATTCTCTCACCATGACTTTGATAACATGTAATCTATAGAGAAATAAATAACAACAAAAAACTGGTGGAAAATGATTTACCCATTTTTTTCATTAATCTTCCTACCAATGATGGTATTATACAACACATAAATCATATTCACCTTAAGATCTATATCTGACTAACAAACGCATCATTTGATAGGTATGATAACTCATTTGCAACCACATTTAAATTCCCAATGCCTACATTTAGCTGTCACTTTTTTCCTCTTGTAATATTTTGTTCAACCCCAAAGAACATTTAACCATATATTCTTATTGATTTTGTCTTTGGGATTTTCTCTCTATCCTCAGTTTAATTTAACTCTTTCTTTTCATTTTTGCACACTTGTTTCCTTTCCTATTATTACGCTATGTAAGGGGGTTGTATTTTGGTATAGGGGTTTGTAAACTGATTACTAGTTTTGAAACTCACATCATTTTGAACCCAATTTATCTATGATGTTAAAGTTTAGTAGAAAATTTTATCCAAAAAAGGAAATTCCTACACCGAAATGTTGTGAAGTTGTCTTTCATCTAAACAATAATTTTTATATGAATTTAATAAATGCATTGTGAACGAATCTTCATTTTTCTTTGGGAAAATTATTGCAATTTATGGATGGATTCTAACAAAATCCTATTATGCAAATGGAAATTATTGACACGTCACTTCTAACCCTAGTTGCTTGTATTTGTTTTGAAACTAATAAAACTAAATCTATGAGAGAACCAAGAATTTCCCAGCTAACAATTGAAAACTAACAAATTAAGGTTGCTTTTATTTAATGGGAAATGAAATGGTGTACAAATTCAACTTGAAGGAAATGTATCATGTGCTAAATTTGAGCAGTAAATAAATATTAAGGCTTGTCTTGTGAAGTGAAACAATATTGGTATGTGGGATTAAGAATGATCTCTGCTGGTTAGATTGAGTTGCATTGGGATGAATGTTGATCATACTTTTGGGACATGGTTTTTTCCTTAATGGAATGTAGAATTAAAGTTGAAGAAGGGACTGATGATGTGAACATTATTTTATTGGATTTTCTTTGAAATCAAGTTCCTATCTATCTAGATGATTGATTGATTATTTTTAATACTTGTCATTTTTATTACCCAAAATAGTTTTCAATCCCTAAAGGATGAGATGGAAACCTAACAAGAGGCCTCTAGGTCATCTTTTCCTACCTACAGGCCCCCCTATAGGATTCCATCTTAGACTATAGGGGAGCATGTAGGTAGAATGTGACAACCTATAGGGGGGCCTGCCTCTTAGTCTATAGGGGTGGGAGGCTACAGGATTCCATACAGGGTACCTATAGCATGTCTCAACCTACTTACATGCCCCACTATAGGATTCCATATCAACTTACATGGGGGCCATTAGGAAAGCTGAGACAACCTACGGGCCCCATGGATGGAAGCCTATAATGGCCATAGTGTAGGCTAAGAGGATATCACTTTTATACATTAACTCAATCATATCCTCTTGGAACATAATTAGGTAATTAGAGGGGAAACACGTATTGAGATGTGTACCTTTGGGAAGTTAGCAAATCTAGGGTTAAGATCAACTTATGCAAGAGTGTGTAGTTGGTCCTATTTTATGTAGGGTAAGATAATTGCATGAAGAAACACATGAATTAAATGGATATCTTCCCCCACTTGGGGTATAGATCACAATGATTATCTAAGTGCAATTACTCTTGTGTAACTGGAATGGAATGAATAAATGAGGATTTTGATGTTATACAAGATTCACTTGTATTTCAGTTTATTCAAAAAGATGGTGCATAACAACACTATTCCCTTTTCCTAGTGGAATGTTTATGGAAATATGAAGCATCTGAAGGAGGATACCATTTTAATACTAAAACATATGACTTTCTCTGACATGACTCACAAGCACTATCTTATGTTATAGAAAAAAAATCTAAATTTGGAATTTTCCTTTTGATTCAATCAACATTTTCATGCAACACTTGCATCTTACAGAAAGTTATCTTTACATTTAGGACTCAAGGTGAAACAATAATTTTTTTTCCCTTTTTGAACTTCAGTAAATAAATGAATCAAATGTTAAGGTTGCATGGATAAGAGTGAATTTCCGTATCTCATGTTACATGGAAAACCTTCAAGTGTTCTTCTTTCCTTACCACCCATATTGTATGGCTGTCCACTGAGGGATGTTGGAAAAATTCAAGGGACTGTCTGGAATTATTTTGGGCTTGTTGAAGAGAAATTATTGATACCCTTAACGGATTTTGGGCAGTTTTAATGGCAATAAAACCCTCAGTTGTAGTGTTGGGAAGAAGTGAAGAAGTCTTGGGTACCATTATCAAACAACAATATTCCAAGTCTAGGCTGAAACAAGCTAGGAATATTTGTTTCATCGCAACAATAACTTGGATATATGGAAGGCTTGTTATCATAAACATTGGGAAAACTTTGGCATTAGGTGGATTCTTAGACTTATATTATGCAGCATTAGGTGGATTCTTGAAATTCATATCTCAAAAAAAATTCTCCAACAACCCTAAAACATGAAGTCTGAGAAGTCCTAAGTCATGTTTGGACAATTTTGAATCCATTTGGGCATTGAGTCCAAAGTTCTGGGAAATCCTTTGGGCATAAAAAACCCTAGAAAAGGTAGCTATGTGCATAATATCAGCCCTATACAGTGGTAATGTTTAGTAGTTACAACCCTTAAATGAAATTTTGGGAACACTTCGATGAAATATGTGCATCAACAGTCCTAGTTGTATGTTCATAACAACAATAAATTCCCCAACAGAAAACCTTCTGTAGCAACAATTCTTCTTCATTTGAAGGTTCTGGAGATAAAGTTTGTTGAGGGTGTCCTGAAATGACCCTCTTGTGGAATTGTAATAGATGTGGGAATACTTGGATAAGGATCTCATACCCATTTTGTGAGAACCAACCTATTACAACATACAACCAACGCATAAATCCAAAAGAAGTTGAGGATGGTGATAAATGGAGTGAGCCAAATGGAAGTCGATGAGAGTAGGACTTTTGTGTTAATGATGAAAAATAAGGAATCACCTGATATCCATAAAAGTCCATTCAAATCTTGAAATGGTACTTTATAAACGAGGTGGCCCAACATTTCGAAATTCATATTCACTTTCTATTTTTTTGACCATCCATTTTGAACTAATTGTTTTGGAACTTATTGTGGTCAAATTGAAGACTCAAATTAGATTCCAAGACCATGAGGGAAGAGGTATTGAATTTATTTTCATTTTATCCGTTTCATTTATATATTAGGGGGCTATATAACTCTTATGATACCCATTAGGTTTTCCATTTAATTGCAATACTGTCGACCGAATAGTTGCACAAATATTTGTGGCTATTCAACCCACATTTGCACAACTTATAGGATACAAAAAGTATGATCATGTAAAATTATTGCAAATATGTCTAGTGAGCTAGCATCCACAAAATGTGAAACCTTTTTATCAATTGGTTGTGCAACTATGTAGCATGACTGTTTGGTGGGTAGTTGTGTAATGCATGGCTTGCCTATGTTTTGGTCATGAAACTTTGATGTGTGCCTATTTGATAGGAAACTATTTAGGGCATGGATTGAATTCATTTTATCCACACAACTATGTTGCATGAGTACTATATGGTGGGAATTTGTACAATATCACATCCTGATTTTGTGTATGGATCCACAATTGTGATGCATATCTGGATGGTTGGAACCCACAAAACTTGTGGGTTCCTTTCCACCGACAAACACAAATGAGTATCACATGTTATATGATGATATCTACACATTTCCTAAATTATGGTAGTTTGTACAACATGCGAGTAACTTGCATGATTCTTTTGTGAACTAATGCACAACCTACATGAAAATTTTCTTTATGCCCACACAACCCACTTCTTTTTTTAGTACGTTTGTTTATGTGGCATGCCTATTTCTAGGATAGTAATGTTGACATATTGGCATGAATGATATTGTGTCAATATTTTGGAGGAGGAAAAAACTAACCACATTACACATGAGGAGCTCACCTCCTATGGATTACTCAAATACTTATTACAATTCAACAAGATAATCTTGAGTGAGATAATCCAAATATGGAAACTTGAGGATGGTTCCTTCGAGCTGAGGAGACATCATATGAATTTATCCACTACTAATGTGGAATTTTATTGTACTGCAATGTATCCTTCAAAAAATACCCAATAATTGAACTTTCATCTCCATATTGTACATAATATTCACATGGTTAACTAGACTAACAACATTGATCACTGTTATTTTAATTTGTTAAGTCAGAAAATGATAGGTCATGGGTAACAATAGATCCATGTTTTCTCTATCAATAATTGCGTCCAACACCAATAATGGTGTCCAAAACCAATAATTACATCAGATCTCTATCACTTGTGAAAGGTCTTGATTGATGTCCAGTCTATGGAGATTCCATGTTAGTGGTTACGTGGATGAAGAACAATCAACAAATCCATAAAGTGAATTTACAGCCTCTGGCTATATACATCAAGGAAAATTTACATCTCTTTGATATGATCACTTTTGAACATATATAGAGATCTGGGGAAACCCTAGGTTTGTATCTGCAATCTAATAAGATTTGAAAAATGTATCTATTATTTTGACAATGATTCTATTACAAATAAAACCATTCAAAACCAACAACAAGGAACCTAACATTTTTAGGAAACAAAACATGTTGTCCATGTTTTTGGACTTCTAAGCATACTTGATAATTTCTAAGCATATCTGATATATTCTATTATAAACTCAAGCAAGTTAAAATTATAGGAAACGAAGAATGGTAGAAATTGAGCAAGTATGGAATACAAATCAAATTAACTGAAGCAAAATATGTATGAGAATTAGGAATATGTTGCCTATACTATTTATAATTTTATTTTACAACTTACCTTGATTTATGGAGCTTCGCACTGTCTTTCTTCTTTACCTTTCAAAACATAATTCAAAATACTACAAATATTATCCTGTTTATGAAAATAACAAAACCAATCTAAATAAATACAATACTATTACAATGTAAATTACAATACTATTCAACTATTCAAGTAAAGTAATTGGTAATAAGAGATCACCTAAGGAAACATGGAGAACAACAACACTATGTATATAAGGCCATTGATCACATCAAAATGCCACTTTTTGTCTCTGAACTATGAAAATGTTTTGCCAGTGCTATCTGTAATAAGTTCCAATGGATGACTCAAATAGAAATAGTAAAATTTAAACACTACAATTATAGAAATAACTATTTTTAATGTATACTTCCTTGCCATTCATTGAGATCCTCTCTGTTTCGATAATAGTTTAATATTCTCTACTAAACATAACTAACCATGTGAAGGTGGAAGCTCTTATGGCCCCTCCCCGCCCCTCCCCCCCCTCACATCACTCTCAATTCCCCAAAACCAATGCACCTACATGCAAATAACAATTTACTGCAAATTAATTCACTCAATAGCAAAAAAATCTCGCATTAAATCATTCAATAAATGAAAAAAAATTCATTAAACCATTCATTTATTCAATAGCCTATAAAACATTCATTAAAGAATTCATTTAACCATTCATT
Organism: Pseudotsuga menziesii; assembly: GCA_001517045.1. NCBI lineage: Eukaryota > Viridiplantae > Streptophyta > Pinopsida > Pinales > Pinaceae > Pseudotsuga > Pseudotsuga menziesii. Next base: position 79,539 of record LPNX010077806.1, on the reverse strand, counting down.
CATTAAATAGAGGAAAAAATAATGTACTACATTGTGTTATAAATAAGAATTACTCAAAATTTCTTCAGTCACTTCCTTTTTATTTTTCTTCTCTTTACATATTTAGCAAGAAGTGCATCTTTTGGAATTTGCTCATCGGTCTCCCTAGTAGATTGCTTGCAAGGGGGAACTTGCAGTGAGGGGCTCGGAATTGCTGCAATAATGTAAAAAATGTTTCATTAATTTATTTTTGTTTTTATAATTACAAGTAATTCATTAAAAAAACATTACAAAGGTGTATTTTTTCCTGGCATGGGCACATCATCATGTTCACCATTATCTTGTATAGGCTCAACCTAATCGGTGTTACCTGCATCTACATGCTCTACAGTTGAATTGCGAAGAATTAGAATTAATGTTCATCATCTGCAATTATCTATAAAAAACAGTAGCATATTAATAAATTCATTCCCAGGAATCAAAGAATGATCTTCAACTGGTTTATGTACATCCTCGACATTAATGGGATCATTACTTTCCTGCTCAAAACAGAATAAATAATTTATGTTAATTTTTTATAACGAATAAATTGCATGAGAATTAATAATTTTTCATTAAACTATATAGTTTTTATATACGTTTGCACCAAATGGATTAGCAGAATATCATGCAGTATGCCCAGACAAGCTTATTCAGTGTTCAACAATGAATTCAAAGTCGTGTTGGAAGCCAAGCTTCAAGTCTTCCTGAGTGGGAAATTCTTTAAATTAGTCGGCCTGCATATTTGGATGACGTCATTAATTTTACATTTTTTGCCAGAATAAAATGAAAATAATTTTCTATATATTATTTGGATGCAGTATTGGGTTTTCGATACTTACAAATCATGCTGCCAAATTCGAATAACCACCAGGCCCAAGCTTTTGTTGACCAATTTTTTCTAGTCTTTCCTTGGTGGAATTTGATGTGTCCGACAGCCTAATCAAGTTTTGAATTATGTTAGTCGATGTTCCAAATTCGATATAAAAATTAATAATAATAAGACTTACCATTACGTTGTGGAATGTATTGCATACCTCCCTATTCCTGGTGGTATCTTTCCTGGTTTTCTTAGACTCTTATCTTTTCCACCTTCCATTTGGGATTTCCACTCCCTTGATGGAATCATCAGAGGGCACTCATACCTAGGGTTCTTTTCTAAGTGAACCCTATATTGGTCTCGGAAAATATTCATATTTTTTCCAGCATTCTTTAGGACCTTTGATGCATCGAAGGTATCTTTTCTAAACAAAACAACCAATCGATTAGTCAACTCATCCATTAAAGCTTTTATATGTCTATCCCACCTTGTGCGGATGGTGGGCATAAAGATATGCAAGGCCAAATCATTTAGATTTTTATAAAATAGATCATTTCCTGCAAAACAATCATGCCATCATTAGTCAACATTAAAAAAAATTATCGGTATATTAGAAACAGATTATAAAAACTAAATTGAACAATCTATAATTACCTGGAATCTTCTCTATATTTACTGGAACAAGTTCATCGTTTGCCAAAAGTGTTTTCAGTATTGAACCAGTTCTAGTGACATGAGAAGATCCAGGAAATGATGCTTCAACATCAACATTAGTATCAAACCCTGAATCCACCCCTTCTTCTACAGGATTTGTTGTGGGTCGGTTAGCATTGGCTGCACCCTATGCTAGACTTGGGGGTGCCATAGAGTGTATTGTCGACTGTTCAATGTACAAAAAGGGTGTAGTATGTGTTGTACATGGAGTGGTTTGGTCACTGGGACCAACAACGCCTTCACCACTAGTGTTAAACTGCATAATTTCCTATAAATACAAACCATTCTATTATAAGTTCAATATCATATAAAGTTAAAAATTATAAAGTTCTAAATGAATTTACATTATTATTTTGCAACTTACTTTCAATTGTTGACATCTCTGGATCAACAATTGAATCTTTGTTTTGATCTCATCTATCTGTGGAACTGTGAATGCCAGGCGAACCATTTCCTCATGTTGTTTTTTCATGGTCTTTTGTAGCTCCTTCAACGGGTCTATATACATACCAATTTCATTATCATTGAAAAAATGGTAGACATCAAACTCTAAATAATAATGAGTTGGTGTTTCATAAACTGAATCCCCTGTCCGCAACAGAAATATATAAAAAATTACTTAGTTTTTGAAGCAATAGTCTGCACACAAAATTATATTAACAAAAATTGTATATCATGATAGATTCCTATAATTACATCTAGGTTTACCTAATTCCTAAATGAGGTTGTGGTCTGATCAATAGCTAAGGACTTTCCCCGATCATCCACTTGCAAAAAAAGTATAGAACATTATAATGAACACAATTGTAAAAACGAAAAAATACATAACAAAATAAACATTATGCTACATGTTTTATATGTGTACAATTTGAAGTATTTAGAATGTATAATTACATTTAGGTTTACCTGTCTCCCAAAGGCTCTAGTCGTCTGATCAACAACTGGGGACTTTCCTCGATCATCAACCTGCAAAAAAAGTAGACAACATTATCATAATGAACGCAAACATAAAAAAAAAACATACATAAAAAAATAGATATTATGCTACACGTTATACATGTGTACAATTTAAAAGTATTTAAAATGTATAATTATATTCATGTTTACGTGTTTCCCCGATGCTACAGTTGTCTAATCAATTTTCGGGTGGATTCCCTAATCAACACTCTGCATGGAAAATAGATAATATTATATAAACGAACTGCATGTACTATTGAAAATACATAACAATAGATCTGTTTGTCCATCCTAAATTTTTACAATGCTAATATCTATGTATACCTTCCACCTTGAGGTAGGTCTACTAACATATAATGTGAGGGAGGTTCCCTTGAAAGAACACTGCATCAAAAACATACTAAAAATTACCTAACGAAACCAAAATAATTTTAAAACATAACATTTTGATGTATACTTGTTTCCTCGCAGATCGTGTACTCCTCTCACCTTCTGTTGGGGTGATGCACCCCCATCACCTTCTTGCAAAGTCAACATAGAAAATTTAATAAAAAATTAGAATTATTTTCCAACAAAAAATCTTAAAGATGTTAAAATAACTAATAAAAGGTTGGGTAAATTATTGGATGTACCACATCCATACTAACAGTGTTTGTATCTACTCGATTCAAATTGTAATTAATAAGCAGTTCTTCCCAAGCAACTATTGATTTAATGGAACATACAAAGACACGGTTCTCTTCACGTGCCTCAAATATGCAATTGGGTTGCTTAAGTGTAGAGCATGGTTGTGTACTGTTTATAAACCCTGCAATATTCCCAGTTATTTTTGGCCTTCCGTTAATGTACAATGTTTCTCCTTTATTTTGATCATTGTATTTCATTTGTAAATAATTTGCTGACAACCCATATCTATGCATACTTCGTGTATATTGGACCTGGCGCATCCAATCATTGTAGTTGTAAGAGGGTCCAACATATTCCATCAATTATGTACATCTGCCATATCCAACCTTTATGCCATCCATGCAAAATAACCCCAATCCATATAATGACGACGGTGCAATTATATATATCCTCTCATTCACACAAAATTCAGTGTTGACTTGAGGAATATCCCTAGGTACACATTGTTTCACTACGTCTTTGTACCTTCAGGGCACCTCGATGTGTCCTATTGTCTCATCATCATAGGAACATGACCCCCCTCCTCTGAGAAAAAATTCCATGTGTTTATTGAATTTTCTTCTGATCTTATGACATCTATTTTATCTAGCCCTTGTAGACCTACTGAATGTCTCACTTTCATCTAGTCTTCCCAAACTCCCCTCACTGGAGGAAGATAGGTCTGACAAATACTTGTTTGGTTCTACCTGCACCATAACCAGAAAAAAAAAATTGGAAAATAATAGCAAAAATACCAGCAAAAAACTTGGAAAGACTTATAAGCATGACATAATGGTGACATCATTATCCAGGATAATATCAATAATTCACTAGCATAACATTTCATCACATAGTCCTTTAACATGATATAGATATCAAGTCGTTCCATAGCAAATTCTTCAGCCAATTTATCTCAAAATAAAAACTATGTTTTTTACAATATTCTTAGGTGTACCTTTTTAATTTAGTTTGTTTCCTCACCCAATATGCCACTTGTCCTCTCCTAACATGAGAACTCTTTCTTAGATGAATTACAAGGCTTCTTGGAGTGGTGTGACCTATATATGCATGCACAAAGAGTTTCAAATGCAGAGTGCTCCTCTTCTTAAATGATGCCACATGTGAGAAAAGGGCCCTTTCATCCGGAGTTGATTGGATGAATTGTAACTTGAAGAAAACCTTTCTTGGAGTCTTTATACTTGTCTTTATGCAAGGAAGGAAGGTGTTAGGGTTTGCTAAAGACAAAACCTAGAAGATACTATGAAGGGTTGGGTTTTTTGAAAGACAAACACATAGAGGATAATTGAAGTGCTAGGGTTTGAGTCCATTTGAGAAGGACCTAGGGTTTTGATAGTGGTTCCGACCTCATGAAACATCACATGGAGAGTAGGAATTCGGTGGACAACACTTTTTATGAATGCAGGATTGGCAGTATTGTAGCTTTTTCGTTGGATTCTATCTCGTATGAGAATATGGGAATGGAATTGAATCAAAATAATGAATCCATCCGACTAATCCAATGTCAATGGTGTTGATTGTTGAACTCCTCGTTCATAGGCTTAGAAAAACTGTATTTTTCACTTGAGACAAAAACCCTGATTAGGCATGTCAAGATTTTTCTACAATATTTTTAAGGCTTGGCTATAATAGGTCAGCAATTTACACTTACAACCAATGTACAAAGCTCAAAAATATACTACAGACTTCACAACCTCCATGAATTCTTGGTATAGACTTCACAAATTTGTCCAAAACTGAACTTATTAGAATGGAATGGAATTTTATCCACATGACATACACCATACTAGGCCTCCAAAAATAATGACAAATCTTGAAAAAGTTCACTGCTAAAAATAGCCCAAAATTTACAATTATTACAACTAAAATTCACCCACATACTGTACTCGATACTAGGTTTATGAGAATGTCATCATCTCTGAAAATAAATATTTATTTTTAGGCCTTGGGTTTAACCAGCCTTGACTAAGGCCTAAAACATGTTAGAATTCCATAAAAATAGAACCCCAAGTTTATTTGTCCAATTGCTATCTTTGTCATCATCTCTGAAAATAAAACTTTATTTTTAGTCCTTGGGTTTAAACATCATTGAGAAAGTCCTAAAACATGTTATAATTCAATAAAAATAGAACCTCGTGTTCATATCTCCAATCGATATCTTATATGGATGGAAATTTTAAAATAAAAAAATTCCAAGACTGAATTTGAAAATTTGAAAGGACCCATTTCCAAGACTGAATTCCATAATAACAAAATATGTCTTGTTCCCCCGAAACAATGATTTTTTAATACTCCGCAAAAATCATACATCACAACTCTGGAAGAAGGTAGGGTTGAAACAATTCCTTGCAAATATCCTAATAGAGGGTAAGAAGTATTCCTTGCTCTTTTGTACTAAAAATGACACTACAAATATAGAAAAATGTGAGCTCGCTATCGAGTTTCCATCACACTGTGGCCTTTATGGATTCTAGTTTGATTTCCTAAACCATAGTGGAAAAAATTATCCAGTAAGTGAATTCTCAATTCTTTCAAATACAAAAAATCACTTTAAACTACTCTAAGGATAATTAATGATAGAATATATAAATACATATTGTAAAAAAAGTAATGGAACATGGTTGCAGTGGAGTGCGTCGTCTTTTCTCCCTCTCTTGAAGCTGGCTCCCAAAACATTCCCAGTTTTGGGAGCACGCTTCCAAGGCACTACCTACCTCTCCTATGCTAAAAGTTCCTATACTATGTTGATCATGCGATGACTAGGTTAGGGTACATCCCTTCTTTGTTGATCTCCTATAAAATATATTATGGTTGATCATTTGAGGAAAATGTTATAAGTTATAACTACTAGGTTTCATTCTCTATACTAAAATAAACTAGGTTTCATATTCCTTACTTACTCGATGAATGAGAATTTAAGTTAAACACCGAATGCATGCCTTTACATGCAACTGTCTAACACGTGCACTTGCAAACTGTCTAATACATACACATGCAAAATGACTAATGCATGCACATGCAAACTAATGGGGATAGCATTATCCCTTCATATCTATGGATGGTGTATAACATATGGATGCATGCATGTTTCATCACAACTATAATCATACAAATAGTGATGCACCCTTATTTACAGACCGCCCTGCTGCATTGAACTCAATGTTGTAACCTATCATTGTTTAGTGGATGTCGAAACCATAGTCAAGCCCATGCACATGGCATATATAGTTTCATTTTTTAAAAGAAATGGGTATCAATTACAATAGTCAACTGCACTTAAGACTATATTTTGGTTTACATATGAATATCAATATTTAAATAACCATTTTTATTCCAAACGGAGAATGGAGGGGATCAATGTAGCTTTCCATAAATCCCATGATGACAAACCAAAGCATCGGGCATGAATTCCATTAAAATTAAAACATGAGAAAACCATGAGCTTAGTTTTATGATTACAAACATAAATGGAAAATATAAATATGGAACACTTATCTTTTGAACAAGATGGTCCAAGGAAATGTATACATCACCCCTCAGAGCTGCATTAGTTGGACTACAAAGTATTAGCCTCCTTAATGAAACTTATATCAATGGGGAGACCTTAATATTTGTATGATTAGATATTCTTACTCTACCACATAATCCTAATATTATGTGGTCCATCCTATTAGGTTGTTTTACCTTACCAGCAAACCTTGTACTTTCCCTGCTTCCTTCCTCAATAACAAACATATCTATAGGAAGGACATGTTGGGACTTGCATTTGGAAACCTAGTTATTGCAAATATGTTGATATGTGGAATCCCAGGGATTATGTAGTTACTAAAAAAAGTTCTAAAAATATTTGTTTGTAAATAAGTATTTTTTGTCATATATATGACAAAAAAAAAATATAAGTTACCCTTATTCAATATACCCGCCTTGAATAAAATTATATTTATGGTTATCAAGGAAATCAACAGTTGATCTATGGCTGTGTTTTTTTGACAATTCACAATAGAGAAGGAGCCAATAACTATTAAGTGTAAAGATTGCATAAATGAATTCATTGGTCATATGATGGAGGATGGCTCAAATGCATTTCTTAATTGGGTGAAAATCAATGGAATTTGTATGGTTTGGTAGTGGTCATATGTACTAACATTTTTATTCTAGTCTTTGTTGTTGTTTTTTCAGCAAGGATTTGTGGGCTTATTTATCCTTTGGAAGAAGTCACATCATACTCTTGAGGATGTAAAACATATGATGTTCCTGTCATTTTTTATAAAACCATAAGTTGGTCATTTTTGTCAAGTCCCCATCCCTCATCCCGGTGGAGAGGATGCGACTATGCTGCTATATAATCTAGGAAATTTAAATCCCATGAACATACACATGATAAAATGAAATGAATTGAACTAATACATGCACAGATGCATAAATATTTAACATACATCAAAATTTATACACATGTTCATCATTTTCATTAAACAAATACAACGCAGAGATTAGCACAGATATACTTATCTTATGAAGAGGCTCATCCCACAACTAGCTATGTCGCTGCAATGTTCCACCCAACTATAGGCCAGTGTGCTCCTCAATCTTTGAGCAAAACTTCCACCCCTGAGATGGGCATGATTCCCACAAGGAATAAGGGAACACTAGCAGACTCACACATAGCCAAGGATATAACAAAAACTCAGCAAAGCCAACACAGTTGGGTTTATTAGGATGAAAAGGAGTTGGAAAGGATGATTGCTAAGCTAGCGAGCTCATCCATGGAGCTATGGACACCTGCACCAAATCTAGCTTGGCTTCTAAACATCTACTCACCCAACACAATGAAGCATACCATTCTTTGGTACACAGTCCCTTGGGCTAACATTTCCCTTCTAGTGCTATTCAGGGTGTGCAAGGAAGAAAACCAACACCCTAGATTTGTCTGTGAGGTTCCTTATCACAATATTTTATCAATCCCATTCAGACCCATTTCCACTCCAAATTCAATTAGACTGAAGCACATATGCATACACAATAAGATACACAATTCTGGGTTGAAGAAAAATAGTTTTGGCCACCAAACAAATTTCCAATATGGGTGAAAATATCCCCCTAACATCAATTCAATTCCCAGGGACATTTTGGCCATAATGTGGCCTAAACGGACTTAACAATATCCAAGAAATAGTGGGTCTTTTCTCCCACTCACTGGAATTGCAAAACAAAACGATTTCCAGCTTGTAAACAATGGGAAATGCAACAAAATCATGGGGGAGGAAACCCACCTATTAATCATTCCAAAAATGGATTCCCAGCCTGGGGAATTTGAAGAAACGATTTCCCAGATGAGGGATAACACACAATAAAACAAAAAATGTGAGGAAGCTCAGCCATGTGAGTGCATGAAGAAAATTTCCTGCACATGAGTGCATGAGGAAAATCTCATGTGCGTGTGTGGTATGAGGATTCCTCCTTCCACATGAGGGTAATGGACGAATTGGTTCCCCTTGGGAAAGCGTGTGGTCAAGGCTAACAACCCTGCTAGAACTGACAGGTTCCCATACTCCCCTTTCCCCAAGGAAATAACTTCCCAACTAACTCGCGGGGAATTAATTGGTTGGTGAATACAACAAGAAATGTGGTTGGAAACTCTTTTGGGTTCTTTTTTGACATTTGTATTTTTCCTATTGGCTCAGATCTTAAATATTCCACCCCCCCTTATCCTTAGGAAATCATGCCCCCTCTCTTTTAATGTTGCATTGACATAGCTGGTTGTGGGTTTTTAATTAAATTTCATATTTACATGATGTCCAAAATTATAATGTGCTGGCTAGAACAAAATACCATCGGCTTCAATTTTAATTGCCGAACATAAAACGATAAATCAATGGTGGGGATTTTTCCTTTAGCTCCACACCATGATTAAATACAATATAAACATCATATACATTTTTAATGCAAACAGGGTCAAAACTGGGGCATTACAGTTTCCTTATCCATGGGAGGAAACTCACCACATTGTCTTATATTTTTCTAAGGTTATAGGATCCCAAATTATGAATAAAATATTATTAATCTAAAAGATATAAATTCAAACAAAATCATTATTGTAGTTTTCCCTTGGCCATATCACTCTAAGATACAAGTTTTACTTCATTTACCATAACAAGTAAAGGTTTCTAAAGGAATATTCTAGTCATTTGCATTATTGAATGTATACATATATCTATATATTATGTAGATTACATGTGCTTGAATCATACATGGATTTTCAACAGTTAAGGATTATATGTGTTACGCTGGACCTTACTAAATATATTTGGTGCATCACCTAGAAAGGATTAGGTTGTAACCATGGTCAATCATACCCATAAGAAATCATAATTCTCTTGACACTGAAAGGACAAGCTTCCAAAAGGAACAGATGGCATACCTTGAGAGAGAGAGAGAGAGTTAGAATGTTGTAGGTTAAGGTTAGATACTTATAGTAGAAATTAGGATACCCAGTCACATCCCACTAGGATAGGACTTACAAAGTCATAGCCTTCTAGGTTAGGCCTTACATAGTCACAATCTACTAGAATGGGCCTTATACAATCACATCCTAATAGGATAGGCCTTACACAGTCACAGCCTACTAGGACAGTCACATCCTTCTAGGATAGGCCTTACACAATCACAATCTTCTAGGTCAATCACAACTTGCTAGGATAGGCCTTACAAAGTAAAAATTTGATAGGATAGGCCTTACATAGACACATTCCACTAGGTTTAGTAGCATACAAGCTAACACTCCAAGACCATCCCACGGCATATATTAACATCAACAAAAATGAACTTGAATCAACCCAAAACAGTCACGGGTCAATTTGATAGAGTCACGGTCTAATAGTCATTAGAGGAAATTTCGGGTCTAAAATGGGACTTATAAGAAAACGCACCAACAATAAATTTTGTGAGTTGGAATTCAAGAACCAATATAATTTCAATAAAATGAGTCAACCATAATGGTTGAATTGACATATTTGTCATAAAAGAAAACTACTTTTTTTGTTTGTATTTTCGACATATCTCGTTGTGTTTTTACTCAAATTTCAAGTGTGAGAGCTTGTTGGATGCAGAATTTAATTTCGCATGCAACGAGTACCCACAATGCATACTTTTGATAGACCTTGCTACCCCAAAAACAATAAATAACTGAAAAAACATGATGATGACATCATCATCACATTTTTTCAGGTATTTTTTTTTGGGTAGTGGGGTCCGTCAAAAGTATGCAGTGTGGGTACTCATTGGATGTGGAATTAAATTCTGAATCCAACAAGCTCTCCCGCTCATAATTTGAGTAAAAACACAGGGTGATATGTCGAAAATACGAACCCAAAAAGTATTTTTTTTCATTCTTCCTCCAAAATTAATAACGATTATTTTATTCTTTTAACTACTATTTTATTATTTTAACTATTATTTTATTATTTTCCTTAGGAGGCCCATTTTAGACCTCAAATTTCCTCTAATTAGAGACACCACAAAATCTACAAGTCAACTGCAAAAGGTCATAGATCAAAAAGAGGGACACTACATAGTCCACAAGTTAGATTCAAAATCTCACGTCTCAGCAAGAGGGACACTACAATTGTGTGGTTCAAGTAGTCATTGCAGTGTGAGGTTCCATTATGTGAATATTACTATAATTAGAGCATCCCATAAACTTATGTCTAGGGGATACTAAGTATAAATTTCTCAAACATGTGTAGGGATCCTAATATCAAACTAGAATGCATAGTTCTAAATTTTCCCTTAAATACCCCTTTAGTACATATGTAGATTACAGTTTCCTAATTCAATGAAATTATATGTTGCCACGAATTTGTGCAATGTAGGAGTTTGTCTATGCACACAACAATGGATACCAAAGTCTAGGGTTTAATTTTCATTATAGTCTATCCCACATGAATGGCATGTGTTAAATGCTACGAAGGGGAATAACATTAGATATAAGTACCATGTTATTTTCACGTAATTGTTACAACTGAAACCCCACACTTTATCCAATGAAAATTTGCTCCAACAGATGTAGATATCTTACATTGGCACTCTATGTGAAAGGTGGTTTTGATTTTTTCATATCAGTCTCCTCACTCTTAGTGTCCTCCCTCATGTATAACTTTTAAGGGTAAATATTCCAAAATGGCACCAAGCGTGATACATATTTGAAACAAAATACATTAACATTGAGGATTTCTATATTTTGAAATGGTTCATTTAATTACATGGAGTTAAGTTAACCCTTTTAAAGTGCAAGAATCAAGAACCGTGCATAGGTTCCAAATATAGACTTTGGAATATTTATCGCTTGAAAATGGAAGAGTTAAAACATAACTAGGGAAGGTGCCAATGTCACCTAGCACAATTCATGTTCACTTTTGGATAGTGATTTCTATCCTTAAGAGGGAATCCCTAAGAAACATGGAAATGAAGTATGATCCCTAGAGACCAACGAACACTGCCAATTTGCAAACTTCTAAAAGTAATCGTTGTTATATAAAAAAAAAATTATAATCTGAAATAAAACACAATAAACAATTAACAATAATGCAGATTTATGCCTAAAGGTGAATTGTTCCTTTGAAAACGTGCAAATTTGTTGTTAAAGCATGAAAATATGCCCTTAAAAGTGGAGACCTACATGTGGAAATAAAAAATACAACAATTTTAATGGTTGCAATTATGAATTATGATCACAATGCCTTGAATTTTGTGGGTACCGGCCAATTTTGTAGGCATTGCGTCCTTTGTGGATTCTCAGCCTCCTCAATGACCTCCTTGACTTCCTTTGTGACTCCTTTGCCTCCTCAGCCTCCTTTTCCAACTTCTTGACCTCCTCTGCGACCTTCGTGGTGACCTCTGTGACCTATGCGTCCTCCGTGGTGACCTCTGGACCACCAACTATTATGCAAACTTTGTGACCTCTACGAGGTTTAATGAGAGGGAAGGAGTGTTATCCCATAACCTATTATTTTGGAATGGTATGCGAAATAGCAATGAAACCTGTCACAGTTATCCCCAAATCACAACCCGAATTTATCATACATTTGCTATCATATGAAAAAACCCCAATTTATCATATGGCTACTTTAATTTGGCTCTACCACCAAAAGTGTAATGCAACTTCAGTAATGTGATAATAGATCCTTTTTGATAGTGGTATTCTTCTACTTGTTGCACAAGGAAAACAAATTATTTGGATACCCTCGAAGTGTTGGTCGATTATTAGTCACAATGATCTACCCTCATTCATTTTCTATTGTTGTATTTGATTATATTCCATAAGTATTGCACAAATCCACATATAGTATGGAAAAAATGCTACAAACATCCCAAGGAAATTGACATAGGACATTTATAATGGAAAAAAGCCGTGGAAAAGCATGCGGTCCATATTATCAATGGAAATACCAAAACTTGTAGGGGGGAAATAAAATTACTATTAAAAAACCTTTGGAACACATGGTTACTTTATTCTATAATATTTTTCATGTACATTATATGGCTACAATCTATGCTGGAAGATGAAAGAACAATCATTGAAATTACAATAAGCCATGGATTTAGTTGAAGCATCATTTTGTTTTTAGAAAAGTATACAATACTCTAACTGATACTTTATTCACAACTTGTTCCATTACACAACAACTAGTTATTGGTGAGAAAGAAGCTTTATTCATGCCTTGTTCCATTACACAAAAACTAGTTATTGAGGAGAAAAAATTTGTACAACATTTGGTTGGGAAAGAGAACGATCAAGCTTTAAATGTAAAGAAAATACTAGTTATGGAGGAGACAGAAGACGTGAAAAATTTGGTTGGGAAAGAGAATGATCAACCTTTAAATGTAAAGAAAATATATAGAACACATTTACAAACATAATTTTGAGATTCATGTTATAAGTAGTTGACAAACAAAAATGTGAAGGTTTTTCAAATCATCTTTCACATGAGAAAACTATAAATTCATAATTTATCATTTTTACTAGTCTTTAAAGTTTATATTTCATTATGCTATTAGCGTAATCACTAAAAAATTAAAATTTAATTTATCGTTTTTACCACTCTTTGAAGTTTACAATTCATTATACTATTAACATATTCATTTTGTATATGGCGTAACTATTTTGAAATATTTCTTTCGTATGATATCCTTTTACAATTATGTGTCCATAATTCTTTTTTCTACTATATTTTTTATGTGTACTTTGCAAAAATATTAAAAAGTTGAAATCTATGATGAAGATGATGATGATGATGATGAAGATGACGATGATGTTGATGATGATGATGATAATGATGGTGATGATGATGATGATGATGAAGATGATGATGATAATGATGATGATGACGATGACGACGATGATGAAGGTGATGATGATGATGATGATGATGATGACGATGACGACGATGATGAAGGTGATGATGATGATGATGATGATGATGATGATGATCTTGATGATGATGGTGATGATGATGATGATGATGATGATGAAGATGATGATGATGACGATGATGATGACGACTATGATGATGTTGATGAAGATGATGATGTCGATGATGATGAAGATAATGATGACGACAATGATGATGATGATGAAGATGATGACGATGACGACCAAGATGATGATGATGAAGATGATGATGATTATGATGATGATGATGATGATGATGAAGATGGTGATGTTGATGATGATGATGAATATGGTGATGATAATGATGATGAATATGGTGATGATGAAGATGGGAATGATGATCATGATCATGATCATGATGACGATGATGAAGATGATGATGATGATGATGATGATGATGATTATCTTGATGATGATGGTGATGGTGATGATGATGATGATGACAACGATGACAATGATGATGATCATGATGATGCTGATGATGAAGATGATGATGACGACGACGATGATGATGATGATGATGATGATAATGGTGATGATGATGATGATGATGATGAAGATGATGATGATGATGATGATGATAATGATTATGATGATGATGGCAATGAAGATGATGACCTTGATGGTGACGACGACGATGATGATGATGATGACGACGACGATGATGATGATGGCGACGATGATGATAATGATGAAGATGATGATGATGACGACGATGATGATGATGACAACAATGAAGATGATGACATTGATGGTGATGACGACGACGACGATGATGATGATGGCGATGATGATGATGATAATGATGAAGATGACGATGATGATGATGGCGATGATGATGATGATAATGATGAATATGATGATGAAGATGATGATGACGATGAAGATGATGATGATGAACATGAAGATGATGATGATGTCAATGATGATGAAGATGTTGATCTTGATGATGGTGATGATGATGGTGATGATGACAGTGATGATGATGTTGATGATGACAGTGATGATGATGGCGATGATGATGTGATGATGACAGTGATGATGATGAAGATGATGATGATGAAGATGACAACGATGATGATGATGATGATGATGATGATGATGATGAATATGCTGATGTTGATGATGATGATGATGATGGTGATGACGATGATGATGAAAATGATAATGATGAAGATGATGACGATGATGATGATCATGATGAAGATGACAATGATGAATATTATGATTAAGATGATGATGATGGTGATGATGATGATGATGATGATGATGGTGAAGATGATGAAGATGACGACGGTGATGATGATGGTGATGATGATGGTGATGATGATGGTGATGGTGATGATGATGAAAATGAATATGATTATGATAAATATGATGATGATGATGATGATAAAGACATATGTAAATTTTCTGAACAAGATATATGCTCTTAATTGATGCAATAAATTAAATATGCAATTAGAATATGTACAATATAATTAACATACACTAGCTAATAATTACCTTTCACCTTCCTTGATATACCTTTCCCCTTCAGGTACTCCCCTTCAAAATTGTTATTGGAGTCCGAATCACAAATGCGGCGTAAATTGAGCTTGCACGCTAACTTAGGAAGACATTCACTAACATACAACATGTTTTGGTATATCATATATCCTTCCATCATATAACCCTCAGCACATGCTCGTTGCCTTACCAAGCCCTTCATAAATTTCAAGTGCCTCTCAACTATCCACATGGACCTTGAGTGCACAGGTACACACAATTCAATCTCCTCAACTTGGTGTATGATGTAGTGTTCCTATGCATTGAAAAATGTTGAATATAGATGCTTCTGCATTTCACACATGAGACGAGGAATTTCTCTCCTCTAATATTTTATATCTTCTTTATGGATTTCTTTGTATGTCAACCATCTACAAGTGACACAAACCAATAATGATATTTAACAAAAAAAAATTAAATTACATAACTTGAATTAGTGCACAAAAAACAAATATAAATTATATGAATAATTAAAGAAATACTAAACACAATCAACTAATCGCTAGTTACCTCATGTATTTCCCAAGATAATATATAACTTGTTTGACATCGTTGTTGAAGTTGCACGGGAGAGAGAGAGAGGTAGAACATACTATATCAATATACAAACCACACCATTTTTTAAACAAAGAGTATACAAACAAGAAAACAAATTTATGCAATAAAATGAAAAAAAATTATATGGACAAAACAATAATAATTACATTGATGAAGACATGCCAATCATGTGTTTTGACCCCCACAAAAGCACCTTTTTTTGTTATGATATTCTTCAAGTTCGCACAAAATCAAGTGGGAAATTTAATTTTCCGCATTACTTCTCTAACAAAATTACTTTGTTGCTCCATAAACATCCATGGAATTGAGTTTATATTAATTTGGTCTCTGTTGCTATGAAATTAAATGATGTCTTTAATTGTATGGTTTCCTTCTTGAATGTCTTTGCAAGCTTTCACAATTTTATCTTTCTCTCTCCTTAGCTCCAATAGTCGCCATAATGTTTCAGTCACATTCTTTCAAATATGCATTGTATCAAACAGATGAGTAATTTATAGGTTCTCATAGTAGGGAAGCCTTCCGAATTGTATAGGATAATTTTTCATTCCTCATGGAGTCCCATTAATTCCTTCATGATCACGAAGGAAATCATGAACATTAGTTTATAAATAAATTATAGAATTCAATTATGGCCACTACAGTAACAACTCACAATAAAAATTAAAATACATAACAATTCATATATGATGATCCATATGTACCAGCTTGACGATTTATATTGTATTGCATATTCCAAAGGTGAGGTGTCACTCTCCGTGGTTTTAATGTAGTCTCTTACTTCCCATTGAAAATATTTATTTCGGTTGTTCTATACATGTGATTCTTAGAGAGAAAATTCCTATACTCATCAAAACCCTCCTTTCTTAAGCATGTTGAGTGATGAGATTTGATCTTAGGACAACAAAGTGGAATTGCAAATTTACGCTTTGTTTGAAGACCTACAATATATACATATGGAATATCTATGTCGATTATAATTATATATTAACTATATTAACTACTTCATATAATTAATTAATGCAATTAAAGTGTAACTTAGAAATACATACCACAAGAATGAGTTAACCCTGGGGCATCCTGTATTGTCCATACAACCATTGCATGGAATTGAAATTTCCTTTGTCATATTGGTCTAGATACGCCATACATAGTGATGCCATTCCATAACTTCAGTAGCTCATCTATAAGAGGTTCAATATATACATTATCTTTGACTTGGAACTTAGCTGATTGATTTGAAATACATTTAAAACATATAATTGTGAGAACCATTAAGATATATAAACCATGCACAAGAGTAAAATAAAAAATATATATATGAAATTAGGAAACATAATATGAAAAATGACATGCCACAACTACATTAGAAATAAAATAGTTGTAGACACAAAATACCTGGAATAATCATCGACAACATTATGTGCTCCTTCTTTATTGACAACCATGGAAGAGTGTTATTGCTGATAACAAAAATAGGCCACATAGTGTAAATGGATTTCATCTGTGCAAATGGATTAACGCCATCTGCTGCCAAATAAATCCTAAGATTACGGGGTTTTTCTTTAAAGTGAGGCCACTTTTCCTCCATATCTCTAAATGCAGAACCATCTATAGGTATTCGAATAACATCATATTGACTTATGTTCTTGGCATGGTAATCCATAAATTGCACTATGTTATTGCACATGAAGAGCCGTTGCAAANGCACCTTTTTTGTTACTTGATCTGTTCGATATCTACTTATATGACATTCCAGACATTCTGTTGCAAATTCATGCTGATTATAATATATAACATGGTCATAGGGGCATGCATGAATTGCTTCATAATGCATTCCAATATCTTACATGATATAATATAAATATCGATAGGTGCGAGGTAAAATATTTGATGCTGGTAACAAAAATTTAGTATCAAGCTACATTAAATAAAAATAAAAATAGAGTTAATATAATATCTAAATAATATTAACGAAACACACTTCATTCATATTAATTTAAATTATGATTTAACAATACAATTATTAGAGAAATACAGATCAACTTTATCACCAACGTATATATGTGATGGATTATTTTACATACCTTAGAATCTGTGTGATTGATATGTTTGAAAGACCATTCATAACCTTCAAGTTCATTATGAACAATATAACAGAGAGAATATTTGTTTTGGATCCTCCATAAAGGGGTTTGTATGCCTTATCGAGAAGAGGTATATCGTGAACATCATCAAAGTCATCAATATTTTCATTATCATTGTAATCATCATCAACCATTCTAACATTAAATGAATCATGGATCAATGTATTTGCACCATCATCTTCAACTACATTATCAGTATGATCATCTTCTTCAATGTGATCATTCACTTGTTCTCCACTAAACATAGATGCTCCATGATCCTTTGGTACTTATTCTGAAAGCACTTCTTCTGGAAGATATGTCGTAGGATGTATTTTATTTACAAATACATGAATACATCAATAGATATAATTTAATATATGAAATATTAAAATAATACATACATTTACCAAAGCAAAAAATATAATAAAAAACTTTATAATGCTAAACCTACAAATGGAAGATATTCATTCCCCCACTTAGCATGTCCATGTTCCATAAAAAAAATTGTGGATGTTGCAATCAATATTGTTCTCCCGTTAAATCCCCTGCATTGAGTACATTGACAATAACATTTCCCATCACCTTTTCATTTCGTTGCATCCCATAGTCTAGCAAGCAATTATCGATTATGTTCATTTGGATCAGGATTATTGCTATTTGATATTTTGTCACAAACTTAGTGAATGAATACTATCGAAAATATTAAAAAATAAATTTCCACGCATCATAATTTTCTCAAATGGTGGTTTGTCGAAGAATAAAAAAATTCCAGCAAACTGTATGTCATAGGAAAAAAATTCCCCAAGCCGGGCATCGAAAAATAAAACAATTCGTCAAACCGATCGTCGAGGAATAAATAATTTCCACAAACAGTCCGTCGCTTCTATAGAAAACATGTCAAAATGTTTAAAAATGTTTATATTTATAATTTCACGTTCATCGGATATCCGACGAATTGAACCTAGTTACCATTGTAAATATGCCTTTTTCTTATTTGTAAAAAAAAATATGGCCTCGTCGAGAATTTGATGAACATCCATTAATTATATAGTTGTCAAAAATTCGACGACATAGAGTCGCATAACTGATGACATAACGTCGCATAACCGACAATAACCCACGTCGAAAAACCTACGAGGATGAAAGTCAAAAAATTGACGACTATGCAAGATGACAAAAAAAATTGGAAGGTGCAGTACTTTTCATCATTGCAATCTGATAAAAACGTACTTTATGTTGGATTTCATCAGATTCTGAGTCCAAATCCTATTGTGACCAATGAGTAGCTTTTATCTCTTGTTAATCAATAAGCAAGACTTGCCATTTGTGACACTTCAAAGTTTTTTTAAAACAAAATTAATTTTAAGATTACATTAAAAAGGTTGCAACGAAACTTAATATAGATGAGTAATAAAAAAGTATGAGATATTTTAGGTGTGACCACCATATATTTAAAAACAAAAAAAGAGACTATCTATGTCCTAAACTCCCTTTCATAGAAATCTAATAGAATTTTATAAGTATATATCCGATAGCATATGCCTAAATAAAAAATAGTTTTACATATCATGACAAGAAATTAATAGAAGGACTGCAAACTATAGGCTTCTCTTGGATCTCCTTTTCCTAATTGTGGCCCTTTATTCTCAATTTCCATGTCTTTCATCATTTTTGAAATTGTTTCATCATCTTTGGTGAGTGAAAAAGAAGAACCTAGAGAATACTTGCACTTGGAGGTTGTTGAGTCATTGAATTTGAGGATAACATCCACATTGTCTTTGAGGATTATAATTCCAGCCTAAAGAGATTGAATTTGACATCTTTGTTTCATTATCATGATTTCCTTTAACTCAAAATAGGTTGAATTTTCATTGATGTGCACTTTTTTGGTGAGGGAGAGATTAACCAAAGAGTTACCTGAATTCATCTTGTAGCACATACCTCCAAGATTACCAATCACTAGCAAGTCATAAAAATTGGAACACAAATGCAAATTTATATGCCTAGAATTCTATGTATTGATAGTTCCTATGCCCCATTTACCATAATTGATTTCCCAATTGATGTAGTAGTTGAAGCAAGAATGCACATAGTTCCCAATTCCACCACCTAAGAGGTTAATACAAGCACAAAGTTACCCTAAATACAACAATAGGGTTCACATACGATAATTGACAAAATAGGGTACCATATAAACCAAGCACAATTAATAGAACATGATGAAGAAATAAAAATACAATCAATTCCATGCCAATCGAAGGGACTAAATATGATACCTCAACGTAAACACCACCAAGAACCCTAAGAAATCCTTCCAATCCACAAATTTCCCCATCACAAGAAGCAATGAATAAACCAAGGACCATATAATCCAAACCATTCAATCAATGATCGCATCTATTGAAAAAAATAGAGTTGAGTCCCACAAAGCTTGAAGAGTTCAAAGCTAGAACCAACTTTGAGCACTAGTCCAAGGCCTCTTTGAACCATAGTAGCAATTATCTAACCTTATCCATTGTAAGCTACCTTTGAACATTCAAAATGAAGTGACAATGGGTGGGATGGCATGTGTGGTGTCATCCCATACCAATTTTCATGCTTAATGAATTATCATTGACCTTTCTACTGCCAATGTGACATGTACATTTGCATGCATTAAGACTAATTAAGGATCTACAAGTCTTAATGATCATAACCATTAGGAGAGTGGGAGAAAATCCCTAATTTTTTAAGGTTCGTTTGCAATACTTAACATTATAATCCATTAAGGAATTGGTATATGGAATGTGCCCATCATTGTTTTTCAAATTCCTTCATCCAATTTAGTGGTTAGGTTGGCTTGGAGGTCTATTTCTCAATTTAGATATTGAAGGACATGGAAGAAACTAATCTTCTAAAACTGATATGCTTCTTGCTTGATTCAAGAGACAAGTATGGAGAGAGGAAAATTGGGAGTTTGGGATTCCTTGTTCATGTGCTTGATTAGAATCACTGAGTCCCCAATCACAATAACATATTTGGTCTTGGTCATATCAATGCTTTGAAGCCCTTGTATTAGCACATAGGACTCTGCTTGGTTGTTAGTGGCTATTCCAAGTCCCCATGCATAGAAAATTTCCTTAATAACTCTAGGATCAATAATGAAACCCCCACACCTACCACCCTTGATCCATAACACCTCTTTCTCATACAAATAATATCAACACATTTTTATTGAGAAATGATTTTAAACTATTTTTTGTAATATTTTAGAAATTAATAAAATTATATTATATTATATTATCTCGTATGCTGGCTCAAAAATGAATTCTATACCACAAATAGAGATTCGAAATTAGGGTGATGAGGCTTTGTAAAATGCATGACTAAACTATATTATAAAAACAGGATCACGGAACAATAACAATAAACAAGATGCAAATATAAAACACACGAAGACATTACAAGAGAGACACCAATATAACGTGCTTCGCCAAAGATGGGCTAGGCACACATAGAAATTGTGAGTCCTTTTATTATTATACCATCTAGCAAAATGAAGGGATACAACCTAGAGCAAACTCATTTCATTTCCTCTTCACTCTCTCACAAACTCTCTCACACAATCACATAGATCGTTTTACAATGCTACAATACAATACGGAGTTGTATTACAATTCTTTTCTTTTTATAGGGGAATTACCATGTGAAATAACCAAGGGTCACCCAATAACATGGGCCCATTAACTGTTGGCCAACAAACATAAAAAAAAAAACATCAGGGGGATTCATCCCCAAGCCCTTGCACCCCTTTATTGGGACGAGTGTATAATAAAAATAGGGTACAAACATAGCTGAACACTAACATCTCTGAATCAAAAAGATCAAGCTCACAACCAACAAAATCATGTAAATAATTCTAACAACATGTGAAAATAGATTGTTGCTGTGTGTCAAGTGGAGCATCACACTACACTTCCAAATTTCTTAAATTGTCTTCAATTACATGTTATGGATCCGCAATTATCAATCTAGAGTAAAAAGTTGTTTATATTCATTTTTAGTTTCAATATATGATGTAAGTTGAGTTATTTTGTGTATATTTTTTAGTTGATCATAATTTTCTTTCTTAAACATAAGAACAAATTTTATCATGTTTGTTTGCATTGGTCAACATTTTCTAAATTTCATTGTACTCAAATTAAAACAAGAACATAAAACATGGGACTTGGTAGCTAAAAATTTCAGGGGCTTCGTCCTCGAGCCCCCTTACCCCCTTACTGGGATGAGTGTACAGTAAAACTGGGGCACAAACACAACTGAACAATAACATCTCTGAATCAGGAAGATCAGGCTCCACAACCAACAAAATCATGGAAATAATTCTAACAACATGTGAAAATAGATTGTTGTAGTGTTTTAAGCGGAGAATCAAACTACACTTCCAAATTTCTAAAATTGTCTTCAATTACATGTTATGGATCAACAATTATCAATATAAAGTAAACAAAAAAAATTATATTCATTTTTAGTTTGAATATATGATGCAAGCTGAGTTATTTTGAGTATATTTTTCAGTTGATCTTAATTGTGTTTCTTAAACAAAAGAGCAAATTTTGTCATATTTGTTTGCATTGGTCTACATTTTTTAAATTTCATTGTACTCAAATTCAAACAAGAACATAAAACATGGGACTTAGTAGCTACATATCTCTATTATTCCATTTAGTATATAAATATGTGTTATTCTGCCTGTATTTCCCCCAAGCAAAGGTTGGTCGACTAAAAGATCAAACTCCCAAGATCCTTCATTGCATCCAATTAATGGTTAATCATAGATTATCAAATTAGTTAATTGCCATTGCTCACCCTTAATAACTTTTCATTCCACTTAATCACGCATGAATGATATAATTGGCAATTGTCACTATAGTTAACTATTATGGGCCTCATTGAGATGGTGTTGGGGAGTACAGGCCTCCATTGGATGGCATACTAGAACAATGGAAGATATATTATTGGTTCTTGTGGACCTCTATTGAAACTCTCCACATATTCCCTATCTTTGGCTTCATCTTGGAAAATAAGTAGTTTCTAAATATAGGTGTAAGATAAACTCTCGACCATTTGCACCGGAAATCCGGTGAGTTTTCTAGCCAAATTAGACGAAAATTGTTCAAATGGTAGTTTTTAGTGATTAGAATTATATAATTTGGGTGCCCCAGGGGTAATCGAGGGTCTTGAATCCATTTCTGCAATAAAAATTGCAATTTCAACACATAAAATCTCATTTTCAATAGCAAATCGTGTTGTTGGATTTTGACCAAACTTTCCGTGAAAGGAGCAAATGGTCTAGAGTTTAGCCAAATCCCTAAATGTAATTCTCATTAGAATATTTAAGGAGACACAATGCACCAAATTTGCAAAAGAGCATAAAATAAGAAAAAAGAGAGTATTCCAATTCCTTAAGAATGAAGTAATAAAATGAATGAGAAGTATATTTGAGGTGATAACCTCCTTATTCAATTTATGAAATGCACAAGACAATATGAGTTGATCCTAAACTAGGCCTCCTTGGTATATACAGGGAACCAAGGGTACAAGTAAAATTCTAACTAACCATACAATTACAATTAAGGTCCTAGATGATCAATAAAAATAATACTAGCATAATAATGCCACAATATATAGGGATTAAAATGCCCCTCCCATTCAAACAAAGGTTGATCTCAACACTTCATTATCTTTGGATGTTTGTGAATGAGGAACGCATCTTCCCATGTTGCCTCTTCTATTGGCAAGTTCTCCCACTTGATGAGGTAATCAATAATTGGTCGATTTTGTAGTTTCTTGATCCTCATGTCAAGTATTTCATGCCCTAGTATCAAATTTCCTTCATCGTTATTTGGTAAAATAATATGGATTGAGATATTGTAAACATTTACCCTTTTTATGTAAGAAACATAGAATACTAGATGTACACATGAAGATGGAGGCAACTCTAATTTGTAAGACATAAGTTCCAATCCTTTACAACACCTTATAGGATCAGTGCTTGGGTGCTAATTTATTATCCTTCTTTTGTTGCTTGAGGGACATCTGTTTGTATGGTTGAAACCTAAGAAATACCAACTCCCTCACTTCAAATTTTATTTCAACATAATGTTCATCTACTTGTTGTTTCATCCTATTTTGTGTTATATCTAAGTTATATTTTAATAGTTTGAGAACCTCTTATTGGTGTTCTATGTTATGTATCTAAGTATTTAAGAGAAATTAATTTAAATATTAAATGTAATATTAATTAGCTAGCCATAGGGTCACACCATTTTGTTGAAACAATGTGTTTTAGACTTATAAAAAGTCTTCTCTCTTATTGTAAAAAAATAATCATTCAATTATTCTATTCATTTTGGATAATTCAAGTTTTTTGGGTTTAGAATTCGTATGCTTTACATGGTATCACAGCTTGTAGCTCCTCGCCACTTTCTACAGCCCCTTCTATATTCCACACCCTCTCATGTCTTCATTCTTCCATCGCTTACCACTCCATTTTTGTCACACGTCTTGAAAACTTTGTGTCGTCCACACACCCTCCTCCCTAGTCTCACATCACTCCCCATCTCCACCCAACATGCACCCTCCTCCACAACTCACCCCTTCCTTTTTCTACATATACTCCTCCTGCGTACAACCCAATGCCCATTACTTCATCTTCTTCTCCTCTCGTGTACATACGAATGCCACTCCCCATCTTCTATTCCTTTGAACTGTCAATCACGTCTTTTCTCCTCTGCGTTGTCCACTCCTCCTCCTCCCTACTCTCATGTGTTGCTCTACAGCTGCAACATCTACCCATGCTTCTCCATAGCCACCACATCTTCTCTTTTCCCTTTCCATCCTCCTCAGCACACTTTTGCTTCGCCTCCATTTTCCCACCTCCACGAACCTGCATAAAAAACAAAAATTAAATATTATAATATTGTATTATAATATTTCAAAATTTTATTTTTTATTATTATTAAAACAAAATAAATTTTATTATATAATAAATAATATAATAAGTAATTATTATATTTAAAATCTCATCATCTTTATTAAACAAAAAAAAACCCTCCTTGTACAAGGAGTATGCTAGAAATGAAGGAAATTAAAGATAGAATGGAGATTTTGGAAAAAAACCAAGCCCACGACTCTAAAAATATCAAGGGTTTACACTCAAGGCTCAACCAAATCGAATAAAAACTACACAAAGGCAAAAATGAATTATCATAAACTGTCAAAAAGGAAGTCAACAAAGTTGTATCTTGGGAGATGGAAGGAGTAAAAAGGGATATATAAATACAGTTTGAAACCGGATTAAAAAAAACTGAAGCAGTATTTAGAAGACACAATAACCACATTAGTTGGAAATTTGTCAAGGGAATATCAACCATCCTCAAGTTCAACCCATTGTAGAAGGATCAAGTCGACATAAGTCGAACTTGAACAAAGAACGACTTAGTCGATCAGCCGACACCAATGTCGTAATCTCACAGATCACATAAGGTTACCAATAATACATACTAAAACATACATAACTATAAATCAGAGACAAGAGACCAGAACAGATAGAGAAACAGGTTATTTTATTATAATGAGTTCATACAAAGCAGAGAACTGAACTGAGTTCTTATTTGGCTTAACAGCCTAATATATACAATTTACAAACAGTTACAAAATAACTACCTGTCGGTTCGGTGAACCGACACGACTGTTAGTTAGCCGACTTAATTAACTAGTTTAGTCGGCCGATCGACTAAGTCGACCCATTGACTTAGTCGGCTGATCGACTAAGTCGTTCTTCGTTCAATTTCGACTTATGTCGACTTGCTCCTTCTACACCCATCATAAGACAATTCCTCCCAAAGGGGAAATCCCACAAGAATATATCAATCATGATCATTCTCCACATCCTAAACAATCATTCTCTCCTCCAAAAATAAGGGGATATAAAATGAAACACAAGTTAGAATTGTCAAAATTCAATGGCAAAACAAAACATAGCGTGGCATGGATCAACAAGGAAGAAGAATTTTCCTCCATACACAATATCACATCCAATGAAGAAATGCTAAAATAATCCTCGATGCAACTAGAATATCGGGCATACAACTGGTATATGTGGTGGAAGGTTAAAACACAGAAAACGAAGCTCAATTGGAGCACATTCAAAACCGACTTCTTTAAGAGGTTTGAATATTGAAAAGAAAAATACTTCTTCGCAAAAATCACTATACTGCAGCAGAAAGGTGACGTCGATGAATGCATTAATGAATGGGAATTGTAGCAGGGATTTCTCCCTTGCTACAAGGAAGGAATGGATACCTTTAGTCTATAGGACGGAAGGGTAGGTTCTTGGTGCTGAAATGCAAGAAAAATAGACAGGAAATGAAATAGAACAGAAATAAAAGAAATGGATGGAAACCCCTCTGCAAACACTGTTAGGGTTTATCTCCAGCAACCTGCATACAATGTTTGAATCAAAATACCTGCAAAAACATGTTAAACAATGAACCTACAAACAAACAATGGATTAGATGAAATCAAATAAACAACACAAAATAACAAGCTATACCTTCTCTTGATGGAATGGGCCACCATGCCCTAGCTTGGAGAAGCACCTCTCTTGGATGGGGGAGCTTTGGCTCAATGGAAGATGGAGGAGAGGGAGTGTGGGTGGCTTGAGAGACAAAGGGTCTTGAGGCATCTACTTGGGCAGCATAAGAGTATATAAGGGAGACATGTTTTGAGAGTGACCCCCACCCCTCTATTTATAGCTTTTTTGGGGCTTTTTAGGGTTTTAAGCCCCTGGTTGGGGCTTTAGCCCATTTTTTGGGATTTTAGCCTCTTTCGTCCTATCTTTAGCTCCTTTTGGGGTTTTTAGCTCCTTTGAGGGGTTTTATCCCATTTTTGGAGGCTTTATCCCCTAGGAGAACTATTTAGGCTCTTTTTTGGGGTTTTTAAGCCCTTTTGCTCATTCTTAATATGTTTTTAGGGTGTGGGGGTATAATGGGGTGAAATGAAGGTCATGCATGGGTGTCCTTGGGTGGTGTAGGCCATGTAGAGCTGAGTGAGGGATGTTTTGGGTTAATAGATTGCCCCCTGATGTGTGAGGGAAGGAGCTCATCGTATGGCCGACAAACATCATAGGATTGTTTGAGGAGAGGTGGTGCTTCCTGGCCTGGGGCATGGTGGCTTTTGGTTTTTGTATTAATATGGTTCCCATCAATGGGTGAGATACAAATAATGTGTGACATGTATATGGATGAGGTGGGCATCCCCATGCTCATGACAATGTCAAAAGAATATTGTGATCTATGCTCTAAAATACAAGAGTTGATCATATACAACTGATGATACACAGTGGTTGCATCAATGCGAGGCTAAATACAATACTGATCTGAAGAAATACTACATTGGACCCATGGTATCCTCATGGAATGTTATATCTTCATGACTGATGGCATGTTGGATCTAGAATGGTACATAGATGTATGGACTCGCTGATTGAGAGTCAGAGTCTCTATGGTACAAGTATGTTGCATCAATCATAACTCTATATAGAAGCACCGCTGGGGTTTCTGAACACTGTCTCCAATGCAACCCGAAAATCATAAGGGAAATAAGCTTGTTTAGGTCCCTCGAATAGACTCATCAATGTGCTAGAGTTAGGTGACATCCGGGGTCTTCGACCAAATACTGCACGGACATATACCTTGTATGAATCTCAATGGTGCGATGATGTAGTTGGAGTCAAGCACATGAGAAACAACCATCCTGAGAGGAACTAAGGACTCCTCTCAAGTGGTCCAAGGAACTCATCAATGAGGTTAATGAAACCAAGATATAGGGACCTCTGGGTCTATCCTCTAGAATATGTGTGTTTTCGTCGACAGAGGGAGACCTGCCCCAGGTCAAGGCAATGGTGTTTCCTTGACCAAAAGCGCGAGGGAGAGAACCGAAAGATGTGAGACAGTCTGCGGACTGACCCATTGAATGGGGGTGGGGGGGGATGGAAAGAGTTGAACAGGGACAAGGGGAGTGTAGTAGACTCAAACTTCCTTTGTTCAAAGTATGAAGGTAGGGCATACCAGGAAGCAAATGAAACTGACTCATGGGAATGGGATCATAGCTGTAATACCAGGAATTTCACTGCATATGGGAAATACTTGGGGGATGTGGACACTTTTGATATTGATGGGATCCAAGGAAGACACATTGCAGAGTACTCTGAACAAAGGAAACCCAAAGTGGGAATGCTGCCAAACTATTTTTTGTGGGATGGTTTCTAGAGACACCATTGTGGTACGATCTCATGGATTTTTGGCGAGCTCGAGAAAGTAAATGCTCGATGGTGCTTTCAATTTTAGAGATTCTGAAAGCATGAAGAAGGCTCTAGTGGGGGATATTTTTTGTTGGTAGTCTCTTGTGCCTAAAAAAGGATAAAAGTATACATAGGATAGCTCGCCCATCCTATAGGGGATGAGCGACTTATTTACCGTTGGTAGTCCAATCAGGCCAGAAAAGGTTAAACCTATACTGACTAGACGGTCATTCAGATACTTTTACGAGCATGAACGAAACCAAGTTTGCTCAGAAATATTTTCTTAATGAGAAGGTTGGAAAAGAGTTTAACGACAACCCATGGTGATCTTTTTCGTAAAGTGCGGCCCCTCTGCCCGAGAAAGCATAAAAGTATGCAGAGGGGAATGGTCATGGCTTGAATATGCCAAGGTGGTCCTTTTCATTTGATGGTCTACATAGTCCACAAAATAAGGTAAATGAGACGATGTAGACTCCCTTTCCTATACTTTAACGATCGGGAAAGGAAGTAGCTGCGCTCGACAATCTTTCAATTCTTTTAGGAGTCAGAAAAGAGCTTAAAAGAAACTCTAGTATGGTCAACCGATTGCAGTGGCATAGGTGGTGCCCCATGTCGGGATGGTGGACAGTGGTCCAAATGTCATTTGCAGAGTATGGACAGAGCAAGTGGCTCTTAAACATACCGATACATGCACGGGATAGATTGCGGCAAAGGCTCATGAGTCGGTGCGGTAGAGGCATGCAAACCAAAGTGGCTCTCGGACAGAGGTCAGGAGAGCTGTGTGTGAGTTGCAGTGGATGGACTTGACTACATGTGATGTGAGTGCAAGTCCGGAGGAAGTTATATGCCAAATACATGTAAAGGAAATGATCCATTCTCCGAACGATGGTCCGGTGATCCGCATAAGGTGCGGTGGACAGAGTAGACAACTTATATGTTAATAAAAGATGATGTTCCTTATGGGCGGTGGCCTGAGAACCCAAATGAGTAGTGGTAGGAAAGTGTGATGCAAGTACAGGTCCGCAGACACTTGCATCACCATGTTGTGGCTCGTAAATCGAGGTAAATTTTGGGAAGCGGTCCCGAAATTTGTTTGTTAAACATGAGACAATGGTCTCATCAGGAGATGGAAATTTGAGACCGGAGGTGTGAGAGGTGTCTCGAACCGGTTCCAGGTGACTTTGGATTAGTAGCTAATGGTGCGGCCCCTTAATGGGGGGTAATCTGATTTGTGGTAAAAACGTTGCAAAACAAAAAGGGAGGAAACTATGCTATAAAGGACTCATACTGGTGGTATTAGGAATAGGCTCTCTTGAGGTGGAGCCTGTTGCGTGGATTCTTCAAGAGTCGACCATCTGAGTCAGCAAAGAGGTATGACCCCTTATCAAGATGAAGGTCATTGGCAAGGTGGGATGACGAAATCTGGTCTTTTATGGGAAGAACCGATTCCACACTATGGTTTAAAGGGAATGGGGTAAAATCGAAGGCGGTCTTACATATATCTTCGTCATTGCGTAAGTGGTGCTGGGATATATCAGGTGGATCTTCCACAGACGAGATGGAAGGGAAACTAGTGCTAGAGATCATGTAAATGGTATTGGTTTTGGTTTTTGTGGCCTTGCCCCTAGTCTATGTTGGAGGAAGAGGGGCAGGCTTGGAGACGGGAGGAGTGTTTGATGGACCTGGAGGTAGGTGCAATATCATATTAATTGGATGGACATGAGTCAACACATCCTGGGGCCTTAGAGGTAGGGTAGGTGGTTCAAGGTACCACACAGGATCTCCTAGTGTGAAATCCTGTAGATTGCGGGTTACGAAGACAGACCTACTCACGATCCTGGATGGTAGGAAAAAGAAAAGGAAAAGAAAAAGGAAAAGGATCATGTTGATCAGGAATGAACCCCACTATTTCCATGGTAATTGGGGTTGAGGTTGCGACTGAGGTTGTGGCTGCGGATGGAGCTGCGGTTGCGGAAACAATGGAAGAGACAGGTTTGATGGACCATTGGTGGTGGTGGAGACAAAAGGGTCGGTAGAACTGGACATCATGTAAATGGACATGGTGTCCGAAGAAGGAGGTAAGGGGTGAACCTCTTCTATCAGGGTGATCTCAGATTCAAGGGAATGTTGACGAAGGTTGGCTAAAGCTATTCAAAACTCGAGCAAGTCTTGACAGTGGTGAGAATAGTGTCCATACAGTCCGCAAAGGGCACAAGCATGGTTTGTTCTCAATGACTTGTTTCTTACTATTGGCACACTTGGAAGCTCAACCATGGGGAGGTTTTCATTTGTATCCATGGCATCCAAATGCGCGCGAATCATTGGAATATCAGGGTAGTTCTGAGTCGGATGGCCCTATTCTTCACAGACAGCGCAAGGCAGGATCTGTTGAGGTTCTATGGTAGCTTTTGCATTCTTTACCCTGGCCCTTTTTGGGTGGGGTGGTGCGGGTGTGGGTGTGGTGGTTGGTTTTTGTGGGCCGGGTGGTGGATGAGACTCGATTGCAATGGGTTGCATAGGGGTTAAGACTACCTGGGGCATTGGTGGTTGAGCTGGTGGATCAAGATACCATAAAGGAATTCCCAATGTAAAGTTGGGTAGGTTTAGGGTGGCCATTACTAGCTTGCTCATGACACCAGGTGGGGGAAAGAGGAAGGGAATTGTATGGACTGGAGAGGAGCCCAAATAACTCCCTAATGGTTGTATGTGGGGATGAGGTTGTGGTTGCGGCTGCGTGTAATGCTGCGGCTGCGGATGATAGTGTGGCTGCTATTGATGTTGTGGCTGTGGATGGTGTTGTGGTTGCAGTTGGGGCTACGGCTGCCGTTGTTTATTTGGGTGCAGTGGTGTTGGATGAGAGCATGCACAAGTCCGCAGTCTTGTTTGGTGTCGGTGGTGGTGACACTAAGTGGAAAGGAGCCGTCATGGTGGTATCAGCAAACAACCAAGGGCCCACATTCAATAATGCGGAGGCTGGTATGCTTTCAACCATGGTGTTGATCAAAGGGACAACATTGGTGTGTGTGTTCATCCCTTGCGGATCAATGGTGTTGATCGTTAGGATAACATTGGCGGGTGCCGTTAGCCCTTGTGGATCATGATAAGTCAGTTGGTCAACTACCACAATTTTCCCTTCGTGGTGGAACATCATGAGATGAAAGACAGTTGACGTGACATCTCTCATGTCATACATATAACTTCTTCCGAGGAGAAGGTTATAGTCCAATTGAGCGTTGACAACCTTTATGTCAATCAGAATTGTCTTCCCAGTTAATGTGATGGGGACGTGGGGGAGGATTCCTTGGGATTTAGTGGGATGGACATCATAAGTCCGTATAGTTGTGGAGGATGGTTACAGAATTGGGGATCCAATTATCTGCCAGACTAGGGTAGACAAATAGACATGGATGCCCCATCATCCACTATGCACCGGTGCACGACCAAATTTTGGATAGACACCGGGATTTGAAAGGTAATGGTTGATGGCATTCGCGGTTCTTCATTCTCTGTGACGAATGTGATCAACTTGGAGTCAGAGAGATATACAACCCCAAGGGCAGCTAGTAAGGCTTTCCACTATGTTGGGCATGTTTTGAGTACCTTAAGAGCGGACATGGCAGTTGGTGTTTGGGCCAAATCATCCACAATGTTGTAGCTGACAGTAGCTCTAGCCGTGTCTTTATTAGCAACCTGATGTATGGGGGGGAACGAGAATAGGGGTAACTGAAGAGGTGCATTAACTGTTTTAGACATTGATTCTGTTGATGTGTCAGTGGGTTTGGTGTTGGTTTCGTATTGATTTCGTCTAGTTTGTAGATTGATCTCTTTAGTTGTCATAGCTAGCAGGTGGCGGATACCTATTTCTTCCGTGGGAGGTGCCGCCAAAGCGTTGGGGTTGGGTTGGGGAGGGGGTGCGGTTGCCACCAATCCTTAGACTGGTAATGGGTTTTGGAGCACCATAAGGGGAGGCCCTTGTGGTGTTGGGTTGGGTTAGGCTTGGTTCGTTGTGTTGGTGGCATGTTGCACCTCATTCTGAATGGCCTACTTAGCATGACCCATGAAGGGACACTCAAATGTGTAGTGCCCGTAGACCTCACAGAGTGTACATGGTTGGTTTGTACGCAACGGGGCATTGTGTCTCAGTACATTTGGTCGTGGAGGATTTTGGGCAGGTCGGTTTTCCACGGCATTATTGGGAGGGTTTGGTTTTTGACCACCTCCCTATGCCTGATTGTTGCCTTCGTTCCGGGGTCGATTATTCCTAGCTTTCCCTTGTTGATTATTGGGGGCTGACTGGTTGGGATAGTTTTGTTGTGCAAGCACCTGTCCCAATGGAGCAGGTGGAGTAGGGGTGAGGGCTTGAACTACTTGCACTGGTGGTGCATAGTAGATTTGGGTGGGTGGCAATGCCACAAATGTGGGAATTTGCCCCACGTATTGCTATGTCGGCCAAGCCAAGGCCTGATCCTGCTGCGGTGGTGCAGGTTGTGCGTAAGAAGTTGTAGCTCTGGACTGGGACACCATTCTTGCATAGTCCAGAGTTTGGTTTTGGTAGGTAACACTTGTAGTGTTTCTTGGTTGTGGTGGTATTGCAGGTGGTGTCAAACGGTGTTGTGGTTGGTGAGAGACCGACCCTATGATGCCATCTGCAGCATGGGATTCCCTCGATGCAAACCAGTAGGAGGTACCCACATGGGGAGCGTCTGGAATGACAGTGTAAAGGTACCCAGTCTGTGCATAAATAAGATCAAACTGCTGGGCTTTTAAGATGGCCCCCTCTTTAGATTGGGGACGTTTGGATGCGACGTCCTTTTCTATGGGTGGGAGCAAGGTTTTGAGAAACCAATCTAGGAAGATCTTGCCATCAAGTTGGATCTTACACAAACTATGGTGTCACTGCCACTCTTGGATGTGGTCAGTTATGTGGGTTGCAGTGTTCTAGTGGCAAGATAACAAGATCTCCACCGCTTCGTCATATCTTAGGGGGAGTTGGAAATATTGCAGGAACATGAAAGCCAAGGAGTTGAAATCTGGGTACTTTGCTTATGGTAGCTCAATGTACCACTTGGCTGCAGCACCTGTGAGGGTGCATTGGAATAATCTTAACCTGATCGAATCATCTACGATGTTTTTTGATGAGCACCATAGATGAAATGTCATGATGTGGTTTTGGGGGCACTTCCCTGCTTTCCCTTCAAACTTGGGAATATCTGAGGGCAGTTTGGTTGGCATGGGAGGCCAAAACGTTTGATGGCAGATAGGCTCATTTGTTAACTAGGACAAATCAGGAAAGTTGAGACATGCCATGAAAGGCAGGTTTGACCCCAGGTTGATGTGAGACGGTGTAGCCATGGTGGTGGGGTTTGAAGGTGCATAATGCACCTGCATAGCTGGGGGTACTTGTTGTTCCATTGTAGATGGGCCAGTGCCCACAAGTGTGGTGGGAGGGACAGTGTGGGTGGAAGGGCCACTACCCCCATGTATGACAGGAGGGGCAGTGTAGGTGGAAGAGCCACTACCCCCATGTGTTGCAGGTGGGACAGTTTGACTAGCCAATATGGGTAGTAGCAGTTGACTTATCACAGTTTGCATAACTGTGTTGGGGCCACTTACAGGGTTGTTGGTGATAGTTGTGGTGTGGACATGGGTCCACTAGAAATTTCTATGTCGAAAAATGGATCCAGGTTTGCACCAGCCATCGGGCTTGATGGTGCAGTGTGCAGGTCTGGTTTAGATTGATATGGGTCTGAATCTGAATCAGAGGCTATGTGGTCTTCTGATGGTGTGGGAGGTCATCAAGAATGGTCTCAACGATGTCATTTCAATGACCCGAATTGTGGTGGTTTTCCTCTTAGGCGTGAGGAAGAGCGTGAGGGATCAATTGTGTTAAATTTGTGTATCAAACTAGTGGAAATGATTTTTTGGACCTCGATTTCAATGGATTCCTATTGGCTGCAGGTGGTAACTCGGCCACCAAGACTGCTAGAAGATAGCGCTTGACGTTTTCCTCATGGGTGTTCTACTCAATTAGTGGGGTTCGTTGCCCATTTCGTTTGGCAATTCCTCTCAATGGCCAGCTACTTTGGAGTTCCCGCGGTACTCCTCACAATGATTTTCTAGGATGATCCTAAGTACTTCCCATGGTTGAGACAGTCAGGGAATTATGTCCTCAAAGTCTACATATTTTTAACTTAGTGTAAATTTGTAAATTTTACTGGCTCTCTCAGCGTCATGAACTGAGTTGGGTTGATTTACATGGTATGATTTGTATGTATTTTTTCTTTTCTGTTATCTGGTGGCTGCAAATGGTTTATGAATATTCCGCAAAGTTCATATCATTGTGGACGAAAGCAGTAAATCCAACTCATAAATTTTTTAGAAATATACCATTTTTTATCCTGAATTATGATAGCCTGACTAGGTGACTACCTTACACCTATATTCTTCTTCAACCAGGAGAAGGTGTTGGGCTCTCAACACAATGGGACTAAGCCCATTCATAGATCCACAGGTCACCTTCTGGATGCAAGTTTGGTCAATAGGGCGGACGCTAAGCGCTGTGAAAATCCCTCCTTCACTAGCCCCTCTACCTTCCAAGTCACCCGTTTCTAGTGGTTTTGAACAATATTGGGTGAAGTGCCTATTACTATATAAGCTATGCCATTCATCTTATCCCAGAATACCCCAAAGGGTGATGAATGGGTAGAGGAGGAAGGGTTAAGCAAGATTGTTGATTTTAAGTGAGTTTTAGTCAAACTATATTCATTAACCCGTTAAATTTTTAATTTACACTTTGTTTTGTAAATGAAATTGACATTAACATAAATAGAAATAGAAATGAAACAATTCAAATGGACAGAGGCAGCTGAGCCACACTGACAGTCCTTAATTATTAAAAACCTAATTCAGAGTGACAGATCGCATGTTTTAGGTCAAATGTGGCAAGGGAGTCACCAATTTTTTCCAGAAATAGGCGAGGGGGTCGCTCAGATTTTACAGACAGAAGCGGGATGTCTTTTGGAAGGGGGTCACACCTTTCGGGGGTAAAAGGGTGAGCTGGTCACACCTGTGAGGCACAAATGATTGACATGGTCCCCTGTCTGGGCCCAATAAGTGCGTCCTGCTCCGGAAGGTGAGATGTTTTTATCCCGAGTGAGATCCGGCTGACAGTAACTTATACTGTGGCCAAATGGACTCGGATTTTCCTTGTGGAGGCTCAGAAGTAACAGAAAATGTATATAAACAATATTTTAAACTATATTTAACAGAAAAATTAACCTAGGGAAAAAAACTAAAAACTTGAAATTTTGAAAAATAGACCCAAGGATCCTGTGGGATCGACCTGGCATGGTTTCCAGTTCTGTAGCAGGGATTTCTCCCTTGCTACAGGGCAGGAATGGCTACCTTCCATATGTAGGATGGAAGGGTAGGTTCCTGGTGGTGAAATGTAAGAAAAAAGGATAGGAAATGAAATAGAACAGAAATAAAAGAAATGGATGGAAACCCTCTGCAAACACTATTAGGGTTTAGCTCCAACAACATGCATACAACTGTTAGAATCAAAATACCTGCAAAAACATGTTAAACAATGAACCTACAAACAAACAATGGATTATATGAAATCAAATAAACAACACAAAACAACAAGCTATACCTTCTCTTGATGGAATGGGCCACCATGCCCTAGCTTGGAGAAGCACCTCTCTTGGATGTGGGAGCTATGGCTCAATGGAAGATGGAGGGGAGAGAGTGTGGGTGGCTTGAGAGACAAAGGGTCTCAAGGCATCCACTCAGGAAGCATAACAGTATGCAAGGGAGAAGTGTTTTGAGAGTGACCCCTACCCCTCTATTTATAGCTTTTTTGGGGATTTTTAGGGTTTTAAGCCCCTAGTTGGGGTTTTAGACCCTTTTTTGGGATTTTAGCCCCTTTCGCCCTATATTTAGCTGCTTTTGTGGTTTTTAGCTCCTTTGAGAGGTTTTAGCCCCTTTGAGGGGTTTTAGCCCCTTTTTGGAGGCTTTAGCCCCTAGGAGAACTATTTAGGCTCCTTTTGGGGGTTTTAGGCCCTTTTGCTCATTCTTAATCCTTTTTGAGGGTGTGGGGGTCTAATGGGGAGAAATGAGTGTCATTCATGGGTGTCCTTGGGTGGTGTAGGCCATGTAGAGTTGAGTGAGGGATTTTTTGGGTTAACAGGAATCTCTAGAGACACATGTGCCATAATTCATAGACAATCAATTCCTATAAACTAATGTGTACATGCTAAAACCCTATATCAAGGACGAACTAGAGCTACTAAATGTCTCAACCTTGGACAAGGTGAGACGTAAGGAAAAAATCATTAAGGAAAAAATAAAAAAGATGTGGAACAAAATCCATGATAAAGATCGAAGGTTCTTCCAAAATACCAAAACCAAAACCAAATACTAGCCACCACATCTAAGAAGTGACAACAAAACCACTTTAGAAGTCAAACGAATGAAAGAAGGAAAGTGTAAATATTGTAGAGGGAAGTGGGACCCAGGACACATATGTTTGAAAAAAGAGACCATGAAGAACCTATATCAATGTGAAGTAGAAGAGGAAGACAAGTCAGACAACGAGGAATCTGACATAGAAGAAACATGTGACATCCAAAATCCTCCGTCGGATCCAGAAGATGAATAAACGCCCAAGATATCGATCGCAAACATAACCAGAATACACCAACCAGAGACATTAAAAATAACAATGATGTCTTCCTATTCGACGCGGGAAGTACCCATAATTTGATTGACATAAGTATTGCAAAGAAGCTTAACCTTTTCATATATCCAGTACCCAACATGAAGGTAATGGTCACAGATGGAAACAAGATCGAAAAAGTGGGAAAATTCCACAAAGTTAAGCTAGAAATACAAAACTATAACCTTAAGTCATAATTTTACGCAGTACCGTTAGGAGGAATGGATGCAGTATTAGGAATTTAGTGACTGCAAACAATAGGTACCTACTCGGAAAACCACCAAGAACACTTTATAAAGTTTAAGTGGCAAGGAGAAAAATACAAGTTGTATGGGTTCCAACCCCCTCACACACAAATTGGGTCATCCCACAAAATGGAGAAGCTAATTTGAAAGGGGGCACTAGTGTATGTTGTACAATGCCAAGAGATGTAATTATTAACTTCATAAGTGGTTAAAACATGTCAACCAAAGATCCAAGAACTAATCCAAAAGTACAAAAAGGTATTCAAATATCTCCCCATGGAGTTACCACCAGAAAGGAAGATCAAGCATGTCATCGAAATCAATTATGGATATGCCCCATCAATGTTAAACCCTATATGTATCCACACCATCATAAGACATATTGAAATATTAATCCATGATTTAATGAATTGTGGAGTGATTAGAGAAATTCGGAGTCCTTATGGTGCACCATTATTACTCTTATAAAATAAGGATGGGTCATTTAGGCTATGCATCAACTACATAGTGTTAGCTGGATAAATCTACTCAAGCAGACTCAAGCCATATCTCCCTAGTCCAAGTGGATATACAACAAATCAAGTACACAATACAATCTACTTTCCTATATCAAATAGAAATGCAAGTTAACAAATAGATCACTTTCCCGAGGTTTGTAAATCCTCTTCTCTCTTTGTTTGTCCAAGATCCAGGGCCTTCATATTTTGAGCTGCAAAACTCTGTAAAGAAAGTGGAAACAAGAATATAGTACACGTGTATCCAAACATGAATTGATCTAAGCTAACAGTTAAGGAAGAAAGCTCTAAACATCATCAACACAATAATGTTTATGGAAAGAGATTTGTATTAATTTAATCAATGAGATACATAGAATTACATAAAGAAGGAGTGTCATAACCTAGCCTTAATATTGCAACCTTCCATCCAACAATCCAAGCCAAGCCTCCAAAGAAAGAAAGCAAGCCTCCCAAAGGATGATAGGGATCACCTAGAAATTCCACTAGCATAAAAGTACCATAGTTCTTCCTCTCTTCCAAATGGAGAGAGGGTTCAATTTATAAGGCTAAAGGGATAGAGTAGGTTGAGTATTAGGAGGATGGGTTTAAGGGATCTTCCCCATAGGTTAGGGAACCAAATGCCACCTCACCTAGATGATAGGGAAAGTCCTCCACCTC
Organism: Pseudotsuga menziesii; assembly: GCA_001517045.1. Classification (NCBI taxonomy): domain Eukaryota; kingdom Viridiplantae; phylum Streptophyta; class Pinopsida; order Pinales; family Pinaceae; genus Pseudotsuga; species Pseudotsuga menziesii. The sequence continues at coordinate 41,183 of LPNX010077806.1, read as the reverse complement.
ATACACCTTCGAGAAGAGTCTTGAATCTTCGTTTTTTCCCTCTAAACACCATCAATGAACCTTTCATAAAGGGAAAGAGCATCAAAACACCTTACATGAAGGGAAACAGTTTTGATGGCACTTCTAGCATGAAGGGAAAAGATGTCGATGCATATTTCCATAGGAGAAAGAGCGTCTACCTTCTTAGAGGGGAAAAAAGGTAAGGAAAGAACCTCCTATTCAATTTCATTTAGACAATCGAGCTTTAGGGGTTGGGGAATATGTTTAACACATGGCTCAACATGACAAGATTTTGGTGTAACGCAGAGGACAAAAGAAGAGAACTATTAAAGAAAAATTCCGCATTCCATTTATGGATGAAATGTTGGATGAGATGCATGGTGCAGGATAATTTTTAAAATTATACTTAAGGTCAGGATATTACCAAAACCCATTAAGGCTAGAAGATGTGGCAAAGAAAGCTTTCCAAACCCATGAAGGATAGTATGAGTTTAAGGTAATTCCTTTTTGTTGATGTAATTGTAACTTAGAAATGTATTCACTTGTATTTCTTATCTATTGTAACCCGACGTTTATTCTGGGATTTTCTTATGTCATGTCATGCCCTGATGTTCCTATCGGGAGAATCTATAATGTAAACAAGTCATGCCAAATCATTGTGGGTAACCATCCTATTGTCTAAGGGTTAAATTCCACACAATTACGGGCCACTAGGGTTATTAGACTCACCTAGTGAAGTCGGCCCTATTAGGGTTTTAGTCATGTCGGGATTAGTATAAATAGAGAGTTGGACTCTCTATTTAGCACACAACTCATACACACTCAAGTGTAGCACATAGTTGAGGAAGAGAAAGACACGGGGGCTAGAGGAAAGAGCTTACTGCTATTGAGAGATTGTCTTACTGTTTTTGGGTTTCACTTTGGTGCTGATTCTATCTCTAAGGAAGTTGCGGGGTTTTCTCCATTTATGGTTTCCCCGAGGAAAAACACTGTGTTCATTGTCTCTTTTGTTTGATTGTTGTGCTTATTGTTCTCTCAGTTAAAGATCATAATAATATGCTAGCTTAATGTTTAAAAACTAACATGGTATCAGAGCTAACCTGAGAAGAAGACACTGTACGGCTGCAGGAACTAGGGCTTCCTATTTTGTGGATCTCTCTCCATAGATTTTCAGCAAAAGTAAGGTGGAATAACTCTCCTCCCTAGGGAACATCTTTCTGTCAAAGTAGAATCCAATTCTGAGGTTTTTCATTTTTGGAACTGACACTACTGCCGAAAATTAGGGCTTTTCACAGAAGAGGAATTTTTTAGTGAGCCCATGCCGGAATTGATCTCCTTCCAAAAATCGATGTTAGGGATCAATTTTAAAGCATATGGTTGGATAGAACTCTAGAAAAGAAAAACCCTAATCTGTTCCTGAACCAGTACTGCAAGATTTCAACTTCAAATCCATATCCAACATCTTGATCTGGTAAGATCTAAATATTTTGTATTTCCATTTGAGGTTCTTAGATAAGATGTCTCATCATACCAAGCTTGATGAAAAGCTTGAGGGAGCTGATAACTTCCGAGCTTGGAAGTATAGGATCTCCTTGGTCCTGGAAGAAAATGAGTTGGACTCCTATATCCAGGAGGAGGTTCCAGTTCCAAAGGGAGATGATGCCAAGGCCTTACATAAGAAGAATTTGGTTATGGAAAAGAGGATCATTGCTGATTCTATCAAGGATCACCTCATTCCATAGGTGTCCTCTCTCAAGACACCTAAAGCCATGTTTAATGCCCTAATCAAATTGTTTCAAGGGAAGAACATCAATCAGAAGACGACTCTAAGGAACCAGTTGAAGAATGTCTAGATCCAAAATGAGGAGACCATCCATCCATACTTCACAACGGTCTCCTAGATCAAAGAACAACTAGAAGCTGTAGATGAAGAAGTGGAGAATGCAGAAATTGTGATGACAACATTGAATGGCCTCCCTAGGTCATGGGATTCTTTCATCCAAGGAATCTGTGCTAGAAAGAAGTTGGTCAAGTTCAGTAGACTGTAGGAAGAATTCTCTCAAGAAGAAGCTCGGATAGCTGCTCGAGAAGAAAAGATGGGAAGTGAAGATCAAGCTCTCATAGTACACTCCAAGAAAGGAAGAAGAGAAATTCATCATCAACAAGGTAAGCATTCTCATCAGAAAAATAACTTTATGAGAAGGGATCCATCTAGACTCAGATGTTATACATGTGATGAAATAGGACACTTTGCTAAAAACTATCCCAAGAATAAGAATGGATCCAAAAAGCAGAGGAACTCCAAAAGAAGACATCATGCTCACACTGCTGAGGATGATGATCCTCCGAGGAAGAGAGTAAAACAAGAAAGTGAAGACTCTTCAAGTGAAGATGAATATGTTTTGATCTCCACTATCATGGGAACTATCACACATGGAAGAAAATATTGGCTTATTGACAGTGGCGCTTCCAAGCACATGGCAGGTTTCAAGGAATCCTTTGAGAAACTATCCAAACATAACTCACCCCATAAGGTGAAGCTTGGGGATGCCTACCGATATCCCATAAAAGGTAGTGGTGAATCCTCCTACAAGATAGACTCTAAAAAATATATAAAAATTAAAGATGTCTTGTTTGTACCAGGATTGAAGAAGAATCTTATATCCATATCAGCATTGGATGCAAAAGGTATGAGGGTTGCATTTTTAGATGGCCAAGTCATCATGTGGCCAAGAGGAAAGACTACTGATGATGCAATAGTGATTGGAGAACAAGAAGGAGGCTTATACAAGCTGGAGGGCCATCCAGAACAAGCTATGGTCCATGACACAGTAGAGCCAAATGAACTTTCGCACATGTTATACACCTGAATGGCACCTCTCCGTCCGAGTGTCGACATCCCTCATGTTGGCACACAAAAGGACATCTATGGATAGAGGTTTTCCCAGAACACTATAGCTTGGCTTATTATGAAATACATTCCTTATGCATTTAGCTGGTTACTTTGCCATTTTTCTATGTTGAGTTGTATTCGTGACTCTCCTTTTATGCAACTCGCGCATCATTCGCGAGTCTTGGTTGTAGCAAGTCACGAATAGATGTATTCATGGGTTGCCCTTATAGTGAGTCGCGAATCATTCACGGGTTGTTCTTATATGGACCCGCGAATATGATTCTTAGCATTTAAACATAAAATCACGCGCTGATTGGATATTAGTTAAGTTATTTAACTTAATTTCCTTAACTGCTACAACTTCCCCAACCTTCGAAAACTGCCTTATTTCACCCATATAAATACAGGCCTTGGGGAGGGTGTTGGCACACACATTTGGAGGGAAAAGTTATGCTGGTGGAGTTTATACAGAAGTATTTGGAGCAGTGGAACTCAGAATCCTTTGGTAGCAGAGGAGTCCTTGTCTCAGATGTTTGGTTGTAACCTGAACTTCCTCATTATTGTTAATAAAGAGAATACTTCTTCCATATGTGTTTCATGTATCTTGGTTCGATAAATGTTTATGTTTATGCATTTTGTTTATGATTTATCTAACTGGCTTATATATATATGAATCATCTTGTATCTGGAATATTGGCTCTTGACAGGTGAAGGAGGAGCAACCTTGAAGACTTTGGAGCTGAAGCAGAATGGAAGAGGACTAGCAAGGATCGACCTTCGTTAATCGAGTAAGTCCTTCTCATCCTTCTATTTCCTGTACTACACTTCAGAAGTCAATTGTCTGCAAGTTAACTGAGTATGTTGGTAACCCTGAACTTAGGTTATTAGGTGTATTATCCTGTACAATAGAACTGGCGACTCTGTTGGGGAAGCCTAGACTGCTGTAGGTTATTTATGTCTCCTGACTGCCCTTTGCTTTGAATTTTGTCTGCGATCTTTTATCCTGGTACATACTTGCTTCAGTATTTGAAAGTCTTGGTTATTTTTCTTGTTTTTGAGAAAAATATTTTACCTATTCGCGAGTTGCTCTTATGAACAGTCGCGAATACCAACTTGCATTCGCGGGTTGCTGTACTAGACAGTCGTGAGTCATTCGGGATTTTCTCTTATAGACAGTCGCGAATCTGCCTGGAAGTAGAACACATATTTCATTAAATTTGTAATTATTTAGTGGATCTAGAATTTAGAACTTCCGCTAGATTGAGTTCTTTCAAGATGAGGAAAGTCATAGACTTTGAATCCTTACATAATGTCTAGTAATATTATTTATAGTTTGTATTTAATATTAAGTTGATTAAATTATTTTATGACATAATACCAACATTGTATTTGTTACTACAACAATTAGAAATATTGTCGTAGTAATTATTTGTGTTTTTGTTGAGTATGTTGTTTTATTTTTGGAAGTTCGCACCACTTATAATCAATACAGGAAAATATTTTATGACTTTAAAGTCTAAGTTTTAACCTTGTAATAATTAAAATAAATTATGAATTCAAATAGCAACATAACTTATTATTATTGTTGTTGGTAGTGGTAGTGGTAGTGTATTAAAAACTAAGTTGATGAATATTTACTTTATGAATTATAGATTAACATGAGAAATTTCTTACCTATAAATTTATTTAATGATATTGATGTTAGTAAAGCCTCCCTTATTTATTAATTTTATTTATTTTAGCAATCAAAATTAATTATGAACTAGAATAGCATTAGTGCAGTAGAGTTTGATTTTTTTAATATACAAGAGGAAAGGGGGAAAACCAACTTAACTAATTATTGCAAGTGTTCATTATTTATTTATGAAGTATTTGAACAATGTGTTTAATTGAAAAGAGCATATTTTTATTGAAAGTATAGATATCTTACAATATTTATATTATCAATAAGATTTAAATCATGTCTTAATTTATGTTAGGGCACGGAGGAATCGAACCACCATCATTTTGCTTGGAATGCAGGTGCTCTTCCATTGAGCTAGGACCCTTTACAACATGAGGGGAGAGGGACTGTGTTAACACCTGGATTACACATTTCTAATCCTCTGTGACAAAGCAAAAGGATGTTTTATTCAGGGAGGAAGTCTACAAGATGTTTTAAATTTCATTATTGAATATGATATGCACATTTGATATAGTGACTTGTTGAGTTTATGTAAAAAACAAATTGAAAAGTTAAAAATTGAATGGTGTTATCTAATTCACATAAAGTACCATCACATGAATTAACATAGAAGTTGAACCAAAATTTTCATATTAGTAAATAATATAAAATTCCTCAAAAAAAGGCTTGAAGAGAATATTTGATATACAACAAACATTTAAAAGTGTTTCTTCTTGTATATTAATAACTAGTTCAAAGAGAAAATTATATTCATGAATCATCTCCACATAATCTCCTTATATTCAGTCAAGCAAATCAATTACAACTTGTACACCACATTTATTTATTATGGTCTTCCTACAATATTCTTTCTTTTGCATCCATGCAAAAACCATGGTATTAACTGGAATAGATCCAAGTCATGTGTCATCAAGGTTTGGTACCCAATATTGTTCTAAAATTTTCCTTTGTATTTCCCTGAACTAGGCTTCCATCAATCAACCTTTACATGAAGAGTCTCACTTTCATCATTCTGGAAGATATATGAGGTGGTTTTTTCCATCGAAATCGTCTCTCCTTCATCCTTAGTTCATGATATAACTACCAACACCTTTACTTTCTCAAATTCAATCATAGGATTGAATCTTGGCTTTAGCTTGTTGCACCTGGATCCAACATATACAAGTTCATCCGTCACATTATCAAATTCTCCATCCATAATACTTATATTACATGCAGTGCATTATGATCAGCATTAAATCTCACATGGATTAAATTGTCTTTATGATGCAATGTATTTGATGATAATGTCTAACATGAATTAAAGCTAACATGATGTTATCACTTAATGATTGATTTTCTGGATTAAGTTATGTGAAATATTTTCAGTCCACAATGAATTTTTCATGGTTCCCGTAACAAACATGGGTGGAGTGTCCACTCAAAACGTTCACACAGTTTAATCCAGAAAATCAATCACAATGATGTCAAACTGATAAAACCTGCACGCTCAAAATGTTAGTACTGTATTTATTGAGTATAAGTTAATATACTAGTACAAAGTTGGCACCACTTTAAAGTCTACACAAGAAAATATAATTATGAATTTGAATGCAACATAGTAGTACAATTAAATTTATAGCAACTATAATAACGAATAATAAGAAAAACTCACTTCAAACCTTATTGCAAGTGCCTTACATTTATTCACAACGAAATTCTATAAGATATTTTAAGGTGCATTCGCATAAAGTATCATCACATGAATTAACATTGAAGTTGAACCAAAATTTTCATATATGTAGCAAATAATATAAAATTCCTCAAAAGATAGCTTGAAGAGAATATTTGATATACTACAAACATTGACAACTTTTTCTTCATGTATATTAATTAGTCTATCAAGTAC
>LPNX010077806.1:10424-22464 GCA_001517045.1 Pseudotsuga menziesii | reverse complement strand
TTGTTGCCTCTTCCTCCTCCACTCTTTCCTCCATGCAAAAGCATGTATGAGCTGCCATTTGACCACTCTTTAGCTTGCCTATGCGCCCTTGCTAATTCGTGGCGTCCTTGATAGATTTGGGATCAACTTTTTACACCTATGGGGGATTTGCCTATTTTGGGTAAGCCTACTTTATGCTAGATTTGGATGCTTCCTTATGCATTCAATTTGCTCATGTATTCTATATATTCAGCAGCCTATGTTATTACAGGGTTTTCTATTGTACACTCAGTTAATATAATTTTGTGTTACAGCTCCATATTCAGTCTCCATTGTTGATAATTTTGCATCATCAATTGTTAATTGCTGTGAGTGAAATTAATCTACTGCAGGCCTGAATTTCTACAGTGTGTTAGCTTTCATAAGGTAGTTTTCCATGTAACAAAACCACATTGTCATCAAGCACATTGCATCGTGTTGGAATTCTAGCTGGAGTTAGCTTTCATCCTTAAATCATTGCACGGTGAGTGAAATCTAATGTGTGTAAGCTTTCATAGTGTATTTTGTCATCTAGCACAACCGCATTATCATCAATCACAATGCACCATGATGGAAATCTAGCTGGAGTTAGCTTTCGTTCTTAAAACATTGCACAGTGAGTAAAGCTAATGTCTATTAGCCTTCATAATGTAGTTTTTCATCTAACACAACCACATTGTCATCAAATACATTACTCCATGATGAAAATCTAGTTGGAGTTAGCTTTCATTCTAACAACATGTCACTATAAATGAAAGCTTATGTGTGTTAGCTCATTACACCTTGATGAAAATCTAGTTGGAGTTAGTTTTATTTTAACAACATTACACGATAAGTGAAAGCTAATGTGTATTAGCTTTCATAAGGTAGTTTTCCATCTAACATAACCACATTGTCACATTGCACCATGATGGAAATCTAGATGGAGTTAACTTTCAACATTAAATCTTTACATGGTGAGTGAAATCTAATGTGTGTTAACTTTCATAATGTAGTTTTCTATATAACACAACCACACTGTCATTAATCAAAATGCACCATTTTAGAAATCTAGCTAGAGTTAGCTTTCATTCTTAAAACGTTGCATGGTGAGTAATAACTAATATGTGTTAGCTTTTGTAAGGTAGTTTTCTATCTAACACAGCCACAATGTCATCAAATACATTACACCATGATGCAAATCTAGCTGGAGTTAGCTTTCCTTCTAACAACATGGCACAATGAGTGAAAGATAATGTGTGTTAGCTTTCATAACGTAGTTTTCCATCTAACACAACACATCGTCATTGATCACATTGCACCATGATGGAAATCAAGCTGGAGTTAGCTTTCGTCCTTAAATCATTGCACAATGAGTGAAATCTAATGTGTGTTAGATTTTATAATGTAGCTTTTCATCTAGCACAACCACATTGTCATCAATCACAATGCACAATGATGGAAATCTAACTAGAGTTAGCTTTTGTTCTTAAAACATTGCAAGGTCAGTAAAGCTAATGTATGTTAGCTTTCATAAGGTAGTTTTTCATCTAACACAGCCACATTGTTATCAAATACATTACACCATGATAAAAATCTAGCTGGAGTTGGATTTCATTCATTTCTAGGAGAGTACATTGTGTCATCTACTATTACAGCCTAGTTGGATATGATTTCCTTCCTCATTGTGGTGGTAAGAGGAAATTCAATGATGTAAATGATTACTCTTTGTACATTATATTGACTTATAAAGCTAAGCCTTTTGAAACAGCAACAAAAAAGTATTTACTAGTTTCATCCAACCTCCCCTCCAAACATATAAGACATTTCCAAATTGAAATATTCATCTCTATGAGAAGAACTAGAAAACCTGCTGGTTATCTTTATAATTTTATTTCTTGAAGTCACATATACTGAACAAAAAGAGATCCAAGCTCCAAAACTTCTCATAAACTTCCATATTGTGCACCTTTATTAAGCTAAATTCCATAGATATATGGAGCAAACGCTTTGTTGGATTCCACTTGTGTAATGATTCAAGGATTCAACTTGATTGAAGGATCCAAATGCTACTACAACAATTGCTTCACAATCTACCATGCAAACCTAGCCAAACTTGCCATGAGTGCCCCATGCAAGTTGAACAATACTCCAAACAAGGCATGAATGGTCACATAGGTAAATCACCCCCTATAGGGCTTTCGTTTCATACACATGAATCCCTAACACACATCAAACCTGTATTTTTTAAGGATTTTATGACTATTGTTTATACTTTTGTCACATTTTCTAATGCAAAAGGCTATATCAAATTTTTATATTGTTATTCTAGGGCACACATTGCACTCAAAACCCCTCCAAATAGTTTGTAAATGATAATTGAGTTCTCTTACCATCCCCACTCATGCCCAAAATTGGAGCTTTAACCATCAAAATTATACTAGAAATTACCAAAGCTAGTTTAATGTTGTTATTCATCACCTTTTAAGACTGAAAGATGCCCAAAAATGTATTTCAACCCTTAGATTCAGCCCATATTCAAAGGTTATGTCTTGTTACTGCTAATTTATAGTCGAAAATGATCCCCACAAGATAATTGTGAAATCTTTCCTGAAGGCTTCCTAGCCAACTTAGCAGTAACCCCCAAGTAAGTATCTTCAACTTTGTCCAATACATATGCCACCTTCTCAGCACTGCAGGTTATGGTTTCTTGCGGAGCTAAACTCGAACTCATACTATATATATGTGTAACTTTTCATTTCAATGGGTTATCCTGAGCACTCATTACCTGCGTAAAAACTTATATAAAACCCAAAGAATCCATGTTTTTTTTGTGGGGTAGGACGTACATATTTCGAAACCTTCTCGTTTTGGGGTTATAGGCTAGGAGGGAGAGGTTGCAGAACAAAAAGAAAGTTTCCCTTTGATGGGTAGGAATGCCCTTGGACCCTTTCCCCCACTTCCATAGCTGACTAGTAAGGCTCTGGATCCATAGCTACTCACTTGGCTACTTGGATTGGCTTATATCCTTGGTTACTCAGCTTGGTTACCACCCTATACTCCCTAAATAAAAACAACCCATTTAACCCGTTTGCAGCTTATTCCAAAATATCAAATTTTCAACATCTTGGCACTTCAAGATATCAATGTTTTTTGTTTTCTTCTTTGAGAAAGCACCATTTTACTTCATTGCCTCTTATTCACCCTCCTTAAGTGTCTTTCTCTCTTTCATGAAAATGAACAGATAAAGCATAATGAATCTGCTAACTGCCAACTTTTTTTTACCATCCACCAGTTGAAACAAACCCTGATCTTTGGCACTTATAAATCAACTTCTTGCACTTCTTGTCAGCAATTAAAATTTGATTATTACTGAAGGAAAACATTGAACTGTGGGATATGCTTCATTATCCAACTAATAAAAAATAATTTTTTCTGTGAACCAGGGACATAGTCATAAATAACAACCTCTTACCTCTCATCTGAACTTTCCCACTTCTCAACTCTGCATTTTCTCCACCACTCGAATACAAAATTAGAGATGGATTTGTCTTCAACAAAATCAATATGCCAATCTTTCTGATTAGTAAAATGTTGTGAGAAACTTGAATTGAGGATAACACTCCTACTCTCCACCACCTGGCCTAGGCTGAATTGACAGCTAATCAGCCAGCTGTTGGAACGACCTTTTAGTTATTACACAATTGTTGATGAAGTCCAGTTGTTTGAAAAACTCACATCTTATCCTTTTGTTTAAAAGTACATGCTTATTTTGTGATAAAATTTTGGTGATAGTTGGCATGCTTCTTTAGTGATTGCGGGTGTGCCAATGGGATGCGGGTGTGCCAATGGGATGCTGGTTAGCGTCTCTTGATACAATTTCTCATGTCAATAGCACTCCTGGATTTACCCAACCAAATGTTCCTGCTTGTCATTTTTCAAGATTTCCAACCAAGAAATTTAAAGTATTCTTGTATGATATCTGTTTTCTCCCCAAGATATTTTACTCTTTAGGTCCATCCTTTGGAGGCATTTGTATTAGATCACTATGGATCAGAATTCCAGTAGATAGTAGAAGTTTATGCCCACACTCCTCAGAGATCATTTATCGGTAATGCTAGGCTTTCTGGTAAGTAGCTCATTTTTTGATGAATTTCTACCCAACCTCCATAGTTTACCCTCAGCCTTACTAACCGCTTCAATCGCACATACTTTGTGAATATCCAAAATTACAATGCAATTGTTTGAATAACAATTCCCAAGGTTTTAGGATGAGAAATTCTGATTTTGAAACAAGGATTGACTTTCTCGATATGGCTGGAAACCTCGTGGAGAAGATCAGAGATCAATCATTGAACAAGAATTTTATGATTTTTCTCAGCGTTGACCTAAACATTGTGCTCATGGTGATCAGATCGATGTAAACAAAAGGAATTTGCATGCAACTGGATCACTGTCGACCTTGACCTTTGCGTCGACCTCTGGCTCCTGGTGCAGGGCGCGACCCAGAGCCGCCATGAGTGCGTTTGGGGGTGGGGAGACACCTTCCCCCACTTCGATCTCGGCTAATGAGGCCTTCATGAAGTTAATTGGGCAAGCTAAGAAGAAACCAATCTTGCTTCCTATCCCAAAATTTGTAAAGAAACTAGATGAAGTTCCTGAAATTACTTTGCCAGAAGAGCAACCCATTAAAATTTCCCTAGCACTAGCTGAAAGAGGATTGATAGGACAATTTATGGGGCTCTGGCCATACACAAAAACCACCGACAACTGGATCCAGCGTAACTGGAGACCCTAGCTGAAGAATAGTGTGACCTGCTATGCCGTTGGAAGAGAATTCTTCATTTTTTAGTTCATATCCAAGCAAGATCGAGATCTGGTCTTCAGGAGCGGCACGTATTTCATGGGGTCTCATGGCCTGTATCTCAATAGGTGGACGCCTGAATTTGATCCCACGGTCAATGTGCCTAAAGAAGTGCCAGTATGGGTCAGGCTCCTGAACCTTCCGGTCCACTGCTGGAACTTCCACTCACTGCAAAAGATTGGAAACAGACTCGGCAGATTTATTGACATAGTAGACAACAAAGGCCAATACACCTGCGCTAGGATCTGTGTAGAAGTGGATATGGAAGCCAGCCTTCCAGAAGCGGTAAAACTCACGATTGGGTCATGGCAGCACTATCAAAAGTTGGATTATGAGCAGCTCCCATTCAAGTGCAGAAACTGTCAAGAGCATGGCCATTTCCAAAGGAACTGCCCAAAGGCTCAACTAGATGACAAAGAGGATGGAGAAGGCTGGAAAAAGGCCAAAAATAATAAGGCATCCCCAAAGTTAAGCAGGAAAAGAAGCTCCGTACCATCAGAAAACCCTCCACCAGTCACTAAACCCATAGGAAAAGCAAAGGACGATTTAGCTTCAGGGAATACCAATGAAAACCTGGAGGGACCAGAAACATATTGGAAGGATGTGAATGAAACAGGGGAAACTGGGGAAACGACAATCCCGACTCCCCCAGTGGAAGATCAAAGGGAAAAAGAAGCAAAGGAAGATCACATTAGTCTGGGATCAGAATCAAGAGGGGACTCTGAGGATGGAGGAACCGAATCTGGCAACTCCCAAGTCACCCCTGTCAAGGTCACCTTGGGTCAGAAAACTAAGAAGAAACAGAGAGAGGAAAAAACCTACCTTGATATTCTCCAAGGCTCCCAGAAGACCCTCAAGGGAATGATAAATGCTAGATCCACTATCAAGCAAGGACAGGCTCCAAAGGGAGCCACAACCTCCCAAGCTAGTAAGTAATGCAATACATCTCCTGGAACTGCAGAGGTCTAGGCAGCAATCTGAAAGAAGAAGCTCTAAAAGACATTGTAAGTTTGTATTCGCCAGATATACTTCTCATCCAGGAGACTAAAATGGAGGACCTCACTCTCCTCCAAGTAAGCAAAACTTATTGGAGAAAAGGTCATGGAAAACAAGTCAGTGCAAGAGGAGCCTCAGGAGGGATAGATACCTTCTGGGACACCTCCAAATACGATCTGGAAGCTGAAGAAAGCAGCATACATTGGCTGTTCACCAAAATTCTCTACAAAGACTCCGGTCATACTGTAAGTCTGTTCAATTTTTATGTCCCTATTTCACCAGCTGAAAAATGATCTTGTTGGGACTCCTTAAAGTCCTATCTTAGCACGCACAACCTGGTCAATATCATTATAGCAGGGGATCTAAATGTCACCCTAGCAGCAGAAGAAAAAAAGGGAGGCTCGCCAGTCAGAGATCAAGCTAGAGAAAGGGTTGAATACATCATTTTAGATTGGGCGTTGGAGGATATCAAGCCCTCCCGTGGTAAATTCACCTGGATGAACAAAAGAAGGGGCCTTGGCCACATTACTGCTCGTCTAGATAGATTCCTCGTCCAGTCTTCATTTCTAACTTTTAATCTTATGGCATCCTCCAAAATCTTGCCCATCTACACCTCGAATCATAAACCAATACTTCTCGAGCTGTCCATGGGTAAAAATCTGGGTCCCATTCCATTTAGATTCAGCCCCATCTGGATTCAGCAAGAAGGGTTCAAGGATGTGGTCTCCACGGCTTGGAACTGACAGATCCATGGCTCCCCTTTCTATGTCTGGGAAGAAAAGCTGAGAGCTCTCAAAAAAGAGCTGAAAAATTGGGCTAAATCGCTGATCACTCCCACCTCCAAAAGAAAAGAAGCGCAAGCTGATCTAGAGAGCCACCAATTGATTATGGAGGACGCTGAAATCTCTCAAGAACTATTACAAACAGAAGAAAATCTTCAAAAATATTTACATAGAGCATGTAGGGTGGAAGAGGAGTACTGGAGGCAGAAATCCAGAAGTATGTGGCTGTATGCAGGAGATAAAAACACCAGCTATTTCCACAAGCAGGCTGAGGCTCGTAAGCAATTCAAAACTGTCAATGAAATTCAGTTTCAAGGAAATCTGGTCAAAGACTTCGAAGGCATTACGAAAGTAGCCCACTCCAACTTCAAAGACCTATTCTCAACCCTAGAAGAGGACCCAATTGATGCAAACAGCTACCCACTCGATCTCGTCCCAAAGCTAGTCCAGGAAATTGATAATCTCCTTTTAGCTGCCCCGATCAGAATGGAAGAACTTAAAAAAACTTTGGACGATATGGACGCTGACAAAGCCCCAGGGCCCGATGGGTTCACGGAAAGGTTCTTCACTTCTTGTTGTCCCATCATTAAAATCGACCTCCTGAGAATGGTCAGGAAATCTCAAAGCAGCATCAAGCTAGGGGGCAGTACCAACTCGGCTTTCCTGGCCCTGATCCCAAAAGAAAAAGGATCCAATAACTTCAGCAGATTCAGGCCCATCTCGTTATGCAACATGGGCTATAAACTAATTACTAAAATCATTTCCAATCGGATTAAGAATATGTTGTCGGCAATCATCCCTGAAAACCAAGGTGGTTTCATAAAAGGGCGGAAGATCATGGACAATATCATGCTTGTCGAAGAAGCAATCCACTCGAGCTACCAACGGAAAGAAAAAGGAATGGTAATCAAGCTCGACTTGGCGAATGCATTCGACAGGGTGAGACATGATTTTCTGTTCGCAGTAATGGGAAAATTCGGGTTTTCTAAGGACTTCATAAACTGGGTCAAAGCCTACATTTCCTCCCCGTGGATCGCCCCTATGGTCAAAGGTTTTTGTGAGAATGTGGGAAAAATAACGAGAGAAGACTCCATTTAGTAAGCTGGGACAAGATAAAGAAACCAATTCTGGAAGGCGGTCTCCACATCCGGAACATTGTTGTTCAAAATTTAGCTCTAGGCTCCAAACTCCTCTGGAACTTGGTGTCTGGGCACACCAGCTGGAGTAAGAAATTTCTTTGGAAAAAATACTTCCAAGGAAGCCGCTCAAGATGCGTGGAGAAGCCTCCAAGAACTTTAACCGGATCCCCTATCTTCAAGCTCTGCCTCACAGCCCTGGATCACTTCAAATCTAACCTCTACTGGATTCCTGGCAATGGGAAAAAGATAAGATACTAGGATGACTCGATCCTTGGAGACCAGCCCATCGGGCAGAAGGCTGAGTTGGGTCAGTGTCCCCTATGTGTTTCTGATGAGGAGAACGCAGACCATCTGCTCCTGCACTGTTCCTTTGCCAGTGAAGTCTGGAAGGATTCGCTGAAAATAAGCCTGGACAGATTCAGTATGCCAGCAAACACCCAGGCTCTGATGAAAACATGGGCCAACATATCGTTGTTCAACATTTCCAAGAAGGATCTCCTCAAAGCCAGTTGGATGTGGCTCCCCAAGTTCATCTACTGGAAGCTTTGGATTGAGAGGAACAACAGGATCTTCAGGGAAAAGAGCAGCACCCCGGCTAGAGTAGCAGCCAGCATCAGAGCCCTTCTAGGGGAGGCTCTAGAAGCCAAAGCCACTTTCACAAATGCATCAGTTCTGTCCAGTAAGGAAGACAAGTGGCAAGCAGAGATAGTCCCGAACCATCAGGCCAGAATCAATACCCCTTGTCTTACGTCTCGGTAAACAGTCCTTTTCAGTGTCCAATTGTCGAATAGTTTGTTTTCCTTGTAAAAGTTCTCGGCAGCTGTTTTGCTGAACCATTAAAGATACTCTTACACTCTATTGTCTAAAAAAAAACAATTCCCAAGGTTTTAAAATCCTCCATCAAGGTCTCTAACATAATAGGGTACCATCACATCATCATGTACAAAGCGCCATCATAGTTAACAAGACATATATCATAGATTAGCATGCATCATCATGCATACATCATCATCATAAATAATCAACATCATAGTGTGCATATGCATCTTCATGAATGTTCATACACCATTGTATGTATCATTGTTCATACACTACAGTCTACGTCACTATACATACATACACTGTATACATGCCACTGCATTCTTCACCACTGGACATCACTTTCAGGCTTGATAGTGTATTCTAGTCATCATCCTCCTAGGGCTGTCATGTTTTGTATGCATGATCATATACTTGAACCCCTTGAAAGGAACCTAACTGACTCATATACTTCAATTTAACTATTTACAACTAAGATCCCTATGCCTTTACAAGTAAAAGTTGACTCACCAAATGCTCTTTGTGTAATACTTTGATCTCCTGCTGTAGCATCAATAAAAATAGCAGGCCATGCATCTTTGCGAATTCGCTGAACATCAAGGAACCCAGATTTATTCTCTAATGTCTGGACTGCTAACAGGTCATTATTTTAAAGTCCTATCTAGAGTGCATGAATATTTGTGTAGTAATTGTTGATATTAACATTTGTTATTATCAGTGCAAAATTTTAACATATAAGTGCATGCTATAACCACTTTTTTGGCTCATTATCATTGCAGCCATACCCTTTTATCGATTTGTGGTAAGTGATTGTGTTCTACAACAATTTTCCAGGTCACCAGGTCCACTCATGATAAAGGACTGTAGGAAGGAAGAAAAAAGACCAGTGGGTGAGAAATGAATCCAGATATTGCATTTCTTTGACAGGCTAGCTCACAAAAATAGATGAAAAAGCTTGCCAAAATTATGCATTACCTGTCTGGGTAAAACATGTTACAACTGTGACTCTGCTCTTTGTCACTGATTCTACATGTTACGTCATTAGATAACTTACTAGGTATAATCCCTGCTTCTACCAGACCTGATTCAATCAAGCTTTCATAAAAGTCAATGTAGTTTCTAAATACCTATTAGAAATTTATCACCAATCCCTACAATCAAAATCATAAATAGAGAAACTCAAACCTTGAATATAAGGGAAATCTAGACTTTGTGGTGTTATATCATCAAAGGCAAGTTGTGTAACACCTTCAATGTATACTGAAGGAAACACCTTGTTTCTTGGCCTTCTCCACACGTGATATTTAGAAGATTATAGTTTATACAGACCTCTTGAAAATCTGTTGGTAAAATGGGTTTAAGCTTTGCACATTCAGTTCTTTGATGAAAAGCATATTTTTCTTAACTTTTACCTTGACAACAGTGAATTTGAAGAAAGAAACCACCGGGCATATTCCTGCCTAGTACATAATTCTCCAGGCTGAATATGTGATTCTACAATCTGTACATTAAATGAAAGTGAAATGAATATTTGGCATCACACTTCAATTTCCTTAAGATATGACAAAAACATATAAAAATTGCAGCTCCTATGATACATATCCAGGACAAAATTATCACAAGAAATGGATCACATATTTTGGAAGCAGAGTGTAACTCCTTCCAATTTTTGTTTGATCATAGAGACATTAGAAGACAGAGCTTATGACTCTTTTGGTGTGTTTGGGCTAGACAGATTCAAACTTTTTTCTATAGTATTATGTAATCTCTATTGTAATTTTGTATATTCTTCTTTGTATCTCCATATATCTCATTCTCCAATGTAATTTCCCTGTTGATTTAATGAAATCCCCTTGATTCCAGCAGAGTTCACAGCCCAGCCCTAGCGTACATAGTCACAATCATGCTGGTAGAGTTCACAGCCCATCCCTAGCGCACAAACTTACAGCCCATCCTCATGGCCCAGAAAAGAGAAAATAAATTTCACAGATAGAAAAGGAAACACGGATCAACTAGGATAGAAACCCACTGCCTACAAGGAGAGAACCAATCCACAACTAACAAAGGAAAAAATATAGTCCACATCTAGTAAAGGAAACATGACCCAGCTAGGATAGAAACCCATGACCTGTAAGGAGAGAAACAGTCCACGAATAGCAAAGGAAACATGGCCCATCTAGGATAGAAAACCACATCCTATAGAAGAAGACAACCAACCCACTCAAGGTATATTGTCACATGTATTTTATCATCACTGTATAAGGAGGTGATCCAAACTTTAGAGATGTCTTATTAATTTAGGCTGATGGAAACTTCCAGGAATTCAAATTCTCATTTACAATCCATTAGTAATTGAGATGAATGATAATATCAAAGATAAGCATTTAATCTAGTCATATGATTTTCGCGTCTCCCTTAAAAGAACTTGAAAGGGCATACAAAATAATGACAGGGAAGAGGACTAAGAGAATTAAAAGTGTTGTGTGGTTATGAAGACAACTCAGGGAGATCAAAAGCTAATGAAATTTCAAATTTGGTATTTGGGAATTGATATCTAATGTAGAATCTTGACTCCATTTCGATGGCAAGTAAGTTGGATTCATCAAGGGTTATCTCCTTGTTACTTATGTGCTATCTGTGACCATATCATGAGGGGAAACAAGAGATCGTTTCTCATAAAAGGAAGCATATCTTTGTGAATGTCAGACATTTCAATAAGACTAGAAATGCATCTGGAAAGTGTCATCTTGGAGGTAAACCTCTAGATTATAGATTAAAGGGTTGAGGGGGTCTATAGCTTGAAGAGAGAACATGCAACCTCTAACACTGACTCAAGCCTTTTCCTTACTAAACAACCAAACTGACAAGTACAAAGTATTTACCCTTGAAACCAACTTAAATTTGGAGGTCAAGCAATTTTGGAGAGGTTTGGGTCCTCTAGACAATGAGTAGTTTTTAGAAAATGATTATAAACCTTCAATTCTTGCCACGATGCAAAGGTAGGTAGTCCATGCAAAATAACTGCAAGAAAAAATAAGTTATAGTATTAATAAATAAAAATGGTTCAATGGAAATATCTAATTCTTCCATTTCCTACTTTTCCCCTACTGATTGTATATGCCTAAATATTTAGTTCTAATTGGGATCCCTAGGATTTATAATTTTCTTGATCCCATGAAACTAATTCTACTCCCACAACATTCACAACCTGAACCTACTACTACATCATCCCTGGTTTTCATTAGATTTATTATGACCTTAATTGCTTCTACAACATTCACGGTTTTCCACTAGCTTCCACAGACCTATGCTTCTAAAACTTCTAGAGTGTCCATTCTCTACATCATTCTATAGTATTTTAATTGTTTTGAGGACTTCATATCACAGACTGATAAAGTTCATTCAGTTTCTCGCTTCACCTTACACCTTCAAGATTACTTCAT
>LPNX010077806.1:0-10267 GCA_001517045.1 Pseudotsuga menziesii | reverse complement strand
GTAGGTACATTGTATGTTTATGCTGCCACTTGTAAACATGAGGGGTTAAATGCTTCTATGTTCCCATGCATTTCTATTGCATGGGTATTCTGCCATAATTCTTCCAATCTTGATTCTTATCCATGGTGCCTAATTCCAAACCTAATAGGACTCTTGATCAAGCATGGGAACATTGTCTCCAGGTGGATCAAAGCAAGTCAAGTGCAAATATTGTCTGGCTGTTATGTTTGGGGCCATAAGCATACTGAAACACCACAAAGTGAGAATCCAATGAGAAGATGTAGTTTGTGATATGGATACCAAACTCACCCCTTTGCTGAGACGGAGAAATTCCTAACCGAATGAAGAAATAAACAGGGTGGAACACAGTCTCAAGTTGGATAATCTGGGCCCTTGGAAAGGATGATGTGAGGACAGATTGTTTTTTTGCATAAGATGGCTTCAAAATTAAAACCTAAATGTCTAGATAGAAAGAGCTAAAAAAAAATAGATAGTTTAGAAAAACCAACATTGAAAACAGATTCTAGATGTCAAAGCTATGCTCTAAAGGCATAAAATGTAACCAAGGAGCCATGTGGCAGTTGAGGTTGATCCGCATGGTGATAGGGAAAGAACTAAACTAAAAGTAGATGCTTCGGAAAACAACATTGAAAACAGTCTCCGGATGTCAAAGTTATGCCCTTTTGAAGAAGCCCATAAAAGGTAACCAAGGTCAAGGTTATGCCCAGATTGAACTGATAAATGTGGGGCCATTGGACACAGGCAGAACTTGATGTTGTTGGTATATTGTTTCAGTATTGGGTTCTGGAAAAGTGGGTAGCACCCTTAACTTCAAGTTCATCTCTTGTGTCTTTCTTGTGCCTTTCTTGGCAATCCTATTGTATACTACTTCGTCAATTGCTGCAAGTGGGGCGGTCTTGTGCCCCCTTGAACTACCTTTGTTCAAGGCTTGAACTAAGTCTTAGTTTCCTATTGAGAACAAATCTCTTCATTCTTGTTCCCGAAATCCAATATTTTTACGTACAACATATCTACAGGCCTTTGTGTAATCAACAGGGTATTTTTGTTGTTGATATTTTAGACGGTCGCTATTTCCTCTCTCCGCACTATGAAATCCTTGCCCAGGTTGAAGTGAAAAGTGTTAGGCAATTGGACAAAGCAAAAACTTGCTGGCGGTGGTGTATTGTTGGAAGCTGCTTGAGACTCTGCTTCAATGCATCCAGGCCCTATATTAAAGCAGACATCACTATATTAGATAGCCTCTTGGCTGTTTGAACAGGGGTTGTATGCCACAAATAGGTTGCTAATAAAGGGAAACATGTTTGGAAACATCCTAAATACCTGTAAATTTGGAAGTTTGGGAACCCTGATTAGTTAGGGATTTAATATGATTGCCTGCTAAATAGTAAATACAATTGCTTTACAATAAACAGATACAAGTTCACTCATCAGTTATTCAAATTTCTGCAACCACCTGTAGGCTGTCTCTAAAATAAAATAGACTAATGACTATATGTATCTAACTAAAACAACGAGCATTGATACACTATCTACATTCAAAGTTCAAATTCTATATAGCCAACGTCTGAAGAAGCAGGGCTTAGGTATGGTTACTCACCTTCCAGTGGACTTGTATCAAGGTGCAGTATGCCCTTCTCACTGGGAAATGGAATTGACATGCCTCTAACTTTTAATAAAAACCGTTGTATGTGCCTCTCTTCTCTCTGAAATGTTAAAACATGATGCTCAAGTAAGTGAAATGCTTAAGTTGCGGTTTTTGTGATTGTAGGGTTTAGGAGTCCTTCTCCTGCGGTGCCCTCCTTGCCCTTTCCCCTGCCTACCCCTAACAAAACCATAGTTCATGCGTTGTCTTTTCCAGTTTGTGATTCAAGGTGAAATCATTTCTTGTGGATGGATATGATGCCTGACCCTAGCGAGTTATTTCCTTTCATCAAAAACAATTCCAATGTAAACCATGATGATTCCTTCAACCAGATCCACCCCCACTGATACAGGAAATGGATTCCCTAGTTGGAAACTGATCTGATTCAAAAACCATAAACAAATGGAGATTTTGATCGGGTTTTGTTCTTTGTTGTGCATTTTGATTTTGAGATTTTTTTATGATTTTGTGTTTTTTTTTATGATTTTGTTTTATTTTTTATTATTTTTTATTTTAATGTTATTTTTAGTATTTGTTTTTTTATTATGCTTTTTACATGTGTGTTTTAGATGGCCAAATATTTTTTATTTTTCATTACTAGAATTTAGGGAAACCACCCTTGATATCCACCCTTGAGGAAAACTAAATATATCAAGATGCCCTATTTGACAAGGTTAACGAACCCACACTTTTGGGATCGGCATTAAAGAGTTGAATTTATTGCAATGGATCTACCCATAAATCAACCAAGATATGAGTCCATATTTCTCAAGGAACAATTACATTTTTATTGATATTTCTGAGTCTACAAACCCGCAGAAATATCAACAATAAGGGTTGAGTAACGAAGAACAAATTTTAAAAATTGTTGTTTTCCTACCATGAATCAACAATTTTCTCCATTCAAATGGGAACCCCCAATTGGTACCAGGCACCACATATTTCCTACTTAAACTAGTTCTTAGCCAATCTCTATATTATTTCACAAGACAACCATGATTTAGTACCTCCCATGTTATACCATCCATGTTAAGTTCCAAAACCCAAACCACATTGGGCTCAACACCCAATCCAGCTGCTAATCATGTGTCGTGTGAGCTGACAACCAAGTATAATGTGCACAATGCATCTCAACCTCGTCTCTCTCTCTAATGTGGGTCCTTAGTTGTTTGATGGTATATGGTATACACTTATTTGACATAAATTTTTAAACCACCTGCTCGAGGCCAAGGGAATCAATTTAGAGACACCATGTTTCTCAATGACCCCATTGAGTTAAGTTCTAGAAAAAGTTGTTGTATGAGATCATGTTTGGTAATAATTTCCCAAGATTTTAAGGGGAGACAATTAAGGTTGTAGATCCCTTGGAAAGTGGTCCATTGAGAAATCTTGTATTTAAACCGAATTCTCCATTTGATAAATTTGTATCATTTATCTGCTGCTGCAAACAACTCATTATTTTATGCTGCATGCTTTCAGTCACAGCATTCCTTCCTGTTTTTTAAGCAACAGTTAAGCCATATTTCTCTTTTTCGTGAACATAGGTAGCTTGTTCCATTAAAATAGTCCTTTTAGCAGAATATACGCAAATTATATCACCTATCTTGTGACAGATCATTGTAGCATCCTTGTCCATATTCCTTGCTCAATTTCCTTTATTAAATGGCCCAAATTAACATCTCCCTTTAGATACGCCAGAAAGACTGGCATTGTATTGTGGAGTAAATTTGCAATTTTCTTGTCATAAACTGTTTGAGTAGATATCTTTCTTTGCACTAAAATCTAGTTGTCCCTGTTATGCATCGAGAAGTAATGGACACACAAGTTGAGGATTCACAAGCTGCATAGGTGAAGTTTGACATGGCTTAAATTTAATTACTCACTGGAGTGGTTGTAGTGGAAGGGTAAGCAATGCTAACTTCTGGTTGTGGCCTTTATAACCAATGTTCTCTGTTGGTCCAAACTTGGGCATGATTGTCTCCTTGGACTATTAAATGGCTTTTTTTGGTCTTTTAAGGACAAAGAGGCTTCTATGTGGTCTTCTGGACTGTTAAATGGCTCCTTTTTATTTGACTTCCATGCACTGCTACTTTGTTTATAAAATAATAGTGTTTGCACTAAATATGCTTATTTTGTTGTGGGTAGCCCAGCCTAACTAAATCCAAAACAAAATTGAGCCACATCAACCATGGATCCTTCGTAAACCACACATAATGTTGCATTACCTCATTCCTTATTCTGCTTGTAGACAACTTATAATCAAGTGAAACCCTGGCTATATATAATTGAGTTTGAAGATGTATGGGTATCATACATAACATATACATTACATGAGCAAATTGTTGGTGGGATGTTTCCAAAGTCCATGAAAAGGACTTGAATTAAAGATGTATTGAAGCCATATGAGTGGCACAACCATAGCGTCTAAAGCCTAATTGCATTGTATCGACATTGTTTCTAATGGACCTTGGATTTGTGGGGATACCCTTATCTTGTTCTCTTCATGATTTAAAGGTTTTTCTAATGACCATATAACTTAGTTATATTTCACTATGTGTGTGGATTTCTATGAGAATAGGAAGGGAATAATACCAAAAGTAAACGAGGAAGGTGAAATGTAGAAAGGAAATAGCAAGCCAAGCCTAATTTGGAAATGATTTGCATTGTTGGGTTTCCCTAAAGGAAGAAGGGAAGGAAGGGAAGGTGTTTGCTAATATTATATTATGGAAGAAGGAAGGATTAGAAAAAGATTGAGGCTAAGAAGGAAGATAAAAACAAGGGTACATAGCAATATAGGAAACCTTTTATGGGGACATTCATGATAAGGAAGACTGGAAAAATCAAAAGAGGACATTGTAGGGGTTGGATAAATAAAGAAGGTATGCTAAATAGATGTTAAAGGGGCACATAACATAGGAGAAAAGGACACAATCATTCACTAATACAAGTTTTCATGATATTTTCATCCTTTATTTATAGATGATCATACCCCAATCATAGATCAATATTAAAAAACATTATGGCCCCTTTAATATAATAAAAAATCCATAGATATAAGGAAAGGGATATTTTATTATATTAACTTTGGGTGGAAAAATAAATCTTGGAATAGGTGCTTCCTTCCATGGACTTGGAAGTGTAGGGGGTAAATTAAGTCTTGAATACTTGAGTGTATTATTTAAGTGTACTTGGTATCTTGAACAATATTTATGGATGTTCCATGGAAGATGCAAAGGAAGAGTCTTGGAAGACAAGGGTGAAAGTAATAGTGGTGATATGGGAATAGTTAATCCAATTGGTCAAGGTGATGTCTTAGGATCACTTCACTAAGATGGAGACCAATGCGTGGTTTAAATTATTGATTCAAAGGTTTCAAGTTGTGACAAACCAAGTAGAGGCATAGTTGCAACCTAAATTCAAATCATATAATGGAGTGAAGTATGCCAAAGGATATGGAAACATCTCAACAAGGAAGTATAAAAAAATGTGTAAGTTTAGAGGTAAGAATATTGTTTGTTTCCTTTGTTACCAAGAAAATGTTCATATTAAATATTCTTTGAAGGAAATTCTAGAATCCTTGGAAGAAGTCCATGTATAAAAGGATTCGTAGGTAGATTTGGAGGTTCTAGGTTCGTTGGCAATTGGTCTATGAAATTTCATGAAAAGAGGTCAAGGACATGATTTTCAAGGTGAAAGTAGGCATGAAATTTGTATTTTGAACGTTATAGTCAATTGTTTGAAAGTGGTGTTTTTAGTAGACAAACTTTAAACCCATATATTTATAATTTAATGAACTACTAAAGGAATTTATTGTAAGGATAAGAGTAGCATGGCCTCATTCAAGATGGTGAACTTTGTAGTGAATGTAGCAACCAAAGTAGTTCTTTTGAATCAGTATCCCATCTTTTAAGAAATTCCAGATGTTTTTTCTTGAAGAGTTGCATGGGCTTCCTCCCAATTGTGATTTGGTTTTATTTGTTGAACCAAAGACCATATAAGTTCCCTTATTCAATGCCCATGCTTGAATTTCATTAGTTGTAGATGCATTAGTTTATAAACAAAGTAGCAGTGCATGGAAGTCAAATCAAAAGGAACCATTTAACATCTAAAGGGAGATGTTAATTGAGTTTGAACTCTAGGGATTGAACCTATATATGGTTGGTGAAGTGGAGGAAACTTGGTGTCTAGTGTTTTCTACAATTTGCTTTGCTATTGACCAAGTTTGAACTCATCCTTACTCTTT
Organism: Pseudotsuga menziesii; assembly: GCA_001517045.1. Classification (NCBI taxonomy): domain Eukaryota; kingdom Viridiplantae; phylum Streptophyta; class Pinopsida; order Pinales; family Pinaceae; genus Pseudotsuga; species Pseudotsuga menziesii. The sequence continues at coordinate 4,361 of LPNX010077806.1, read as the reverse complement.
GGTCAAATCAACTTTAGTTCTATGTGAGGGCAAGACTAGAAGAGTCTTTCTATCTGCTTCCAAGTACTTTGAATTCGATATATATGACTCTTATTCTTAAGAAAGATAAACCAGATACATTTATTGATTATAGGCCTATATTTCTTTGTAATCTCATGTATAAGATCATTACAAAGATTATAGCAGATAGGATGAAGCCTATCCTTAGGAGGTATATTTCTGAAGATCAATTTGGTTTCTTATTGAATAGACAAGTCCTGGATGCAGTTGGAATTGCACAAGAATGTCTTCATTCAATAAAAATGAAGAAACACAATGCTTTTATTCTTAAGAAGGATGTTATAAAGTCTTATGATAGGGTTGACTAGTCATACTTGAGATTTATCCTTATCCATATTAGTTTATCTACTGAGATCAGAAATTGAATTATGGGCTGCATCACCTCTACCAGATATACAGTTCTGATTGATGGAACTCCTACCTCCTTCTTTAGTAGTAATATAGGACTAAGAAAATGTTGTCCTCTTTCGACTTATTTGTTCATCCTAGCTATTGAAGGGTTGAGTCTTCTTATAAAAGAGGAAAATGAACAAAATAAATTTGAGGCTTAAAGGTGGCGATGTCTGTGTATATTACACATATATTGTTCATGGAAAATGTTCTTATATTTGGAGAAGGTTCTTTCTCTGAATGGATTCATTATCATTCTATTATCTCCTTATTTGTGATGCGTCAGGTTTGGTAGTCAATGTTCAAAAATCCGATTTTGTGTATTCTTGCGATGATATGGAAATTAGAAACCAGATTGCTTCTCTACTTCCTTATAAGATGACTGGGTTAGAAGGGGTTTTTAAGTATCTTGGTTTCTTTTTGAAACCAAATGGGCATAAAAAAGGTGATTAGGAATGGTTAATTAAGAATATTCAAAGGAAAAATTAACAGTTGGTCATTTCGATGGCTGCCTCTCGAAGGAAGACTTTTTTTGGTAAATTATGTTCTACAAAGCATTCCATTTTTTGGGTTTTCTTTATTTATAATTCAAGAGTCTACGGTTTACAAGATAAGAAAGAAAATATTTCAGTTTTTATGGGTTGGAAAGTTGGAATATTCAAAATTTCATTTGACTTCATGGGAGAGTCAATCAAAGTCAAAACTGATGGTAGGACGAGGGATCAAAAATCTAAATTGGTTCAATAGGGATTTATGTGCAAAGAGCTTATGGAGAAGCTTATTTGATGAAGGTTTGTGGGGAAAAATTGTGAAAGCTAAATGTTTAAAATGTGTTGCTATGGTCCATTGGTTTCGAGATGCAATGAAGAAGGCTCAAAATGTTTCATCTATTTAGAGTAGTTTTTTGAAGTCTTTCCCCATTATTAACCAGTCGATTTGTTGGGCCGTCGGCTGAAGTACTCAAGTATTTATTGGTTTTGATCCTTTTATTGGTTTATGCAAATATTATAGGTTATATTAGGGACTGGTGGCAGAACTCCATAGAAGGAACATCTTTGGGGTTGGAAAGAGAACTAATACAAGAGAGGAGTTGGTTGCCTTACAGGGACTTCTTTGGTTTGTTAGGAGAATGGGACTCGCTTCTATTCTGATTGTTGGCCAGTCAAAAGCTACTACAGATTGGGCTAGAGGGGTAACTGCACTTTACTTTTTGTTATTGGAAAATTGGATGGGAAATGTTAGAAAGTTGATATCTAAGTTCTCACACATTACTTTTTAGCATATCTATAGAGAATTAAATGATGAAGCAAATAGACTTTCAAAAAAAGGCATTGATGAATTGGATGGAAATATTTCTTTTAAAGAGCTTAGAGATGAAATGTCTGTAAAATCGAATAGATTGAAGTTCTTTTGATTTAAGAGTTGTTCATTTAGTAAAATTTGTTTACTAATAGCTTGCGTTTTGGGGATGGCATATTTCTTATTTTGTTATCATTATTATGATATTTTTTTATTATAAGAGGTACAAAAATGTCAAAATAATGTTGAGAGGAGAAAATATAAAGATCTTAAGATCCTCTTTTATCAAGGTAGTAATTTATTTTGGATAATGAGAATATTTTATTCTTTCAAACAAAAATGTAATTAGTTGATACAACTTTGTTTAATAATACAAAGTTGTTTTTTAGTGCTTGAGAAAAAAACCAAAATCCTCGTGGTCAAAAAAGGCACTGGTTTATCATCTCCTTTCTTCATTGTCTTCTCGAGTTTATTCATCCTGTAGTTGGTTAACCTTTGAACTTTCACCAGGTAGGCAGTCACTAGGTGAAACTGAAAGCCCTTGTGGTGGCGAAGAATGCTAACCTGAGTGAAGAACGTTGTGAGATGGCCTGTAAACTAAGGTGATTGAAAGAAGCCATGTACATTTTGCATTTGATGGACGAACAAGTAGATTGCTCTGCTTATCAGTCTCTCTTGCAGGTATTCCTCATTAACAGAGCTCTGCTAGAGGCCAAGCTGGTCCGTGGTCACATCATCCAAAGTGCTTTCAAATTTAATTTTAGTGACATGGCTCTGCCCAATAAACTCCTAAGCATGTATGTCAAGTGCGGGAATTTAATCGACAGTCACAAGTTTCTGGAGCAAATGCCTTAGCTAAATGTGGTCTCCTGGAGTATCACGATTGCAGCTTACTGTAGGGCTGGCCATGGCAAAGAAGTGTTGACACTTTTCAATCAAATGCAAGGAACATGTATTCTCCCCAATCAATTCACTCTATCCGGATTTCTCCCAGCGTGTACTCACTTGGAAGCAGTGGCGGAGGTTCATGAAGAAATAATCAGAAGTGGGTTTCACTCTGAAGTTTTTGTGGGGAATGCCCTTCTTTACATGTATGCAAAATATGGGAAGATCAACATTGCACGTTATGTGTTTGACAAATCTCTTAGACGAGATGTTGTCAAATGGAATGCTGTGATTGCAGGGTATGCACAGAAGGGGTATGTTAATGAGGTTCTGGACCGGTTTGACAAAATACCTGAACGAAATGTGGTCTCCTAGACATCAATGATTGTGGGATATGCACAGAATTGCATGGTTGAAGACGCTACCAAACTCTTTGATGAAATGCCTGAAAGGAATGTGGTATCTTGGACATCATTGATTTCGGGTTATGCTCAGAATGGGCAAGTTGATGAAGCTTACAAACTGTTTGAGAAGATGCCCAAGAGGAATATAGTCTCTTGGACTGCAATGATTACAGAATATGCACAAGATGGGCGTGTTGATAAGGCTCTGAAGCTCTTTAAAAAAATGCCACTACGAAATGTGGAATCGTGTAATGCAATGATTGCAGGATATGTACATAATGGCCGAAATGAAGAGGCCCTAAAGATTTTCCGAGAAATGCAAAGGCACGACATGAAGCCAAACTCAATGACTCTTGCTAGTGTTATTGCAGCATGTGCTAATCTGGTAGCATTGGAACAGGGCTTGGAGATCCATGAGAAGTAATCAAGAGTGGATTTGTTTGACAAAATGGATCATAAAGATTGCAGGATATGGTGTGCATGGCTTTGGTAAGGAAGCCCTAAGGATTTTCGAACAAATGTAGCACTGTGGAATATCACTAGATCATGTTACCTTTGTCGAAGTTCTGTCTGCATGCTGCCATTCAGGCCTAGTGGCCTGCAATACTTTAATTGCATGAGTCACTATAATCAGATTACACCCACAATGGAGCACTATGCTTGCATGGTTGACCCTTTCAGCCGAGCTGGGCACGTGGATAAGGCACACAACTTTATCAATAGAATGCCAATAAAACCTGATTATATTGTGTGGAGTTCTTTCATCGCTGCATGTAGAATCCATAAGAATATAAATCTAGGGGAATTTGTTGTAGAATGCCTCATTGAAATGGATATCCAAAAAGACACACCTTATGTGGCTCTATCAAACATCTATGCTACAGCAGGACAGTGGGATGGCATTGAAAAAGTAAGGAAAATGATGAAAGATGGAGGGGTAAGAAAGGAACCTGGATGTAGTTGGATTGAGGTAAATAAACAGGTGCATGCTTTTTTTGTAGGAGATAGAGCACACCCACAAATGCAACAAATCTATGAAAAGTTGGAAATGTTGTCTCAGCAAATGAAAGCAGCAGGTTATGCACCTGCAGGAGATTAGAGCTGAATGATGTGGAGTAGGGACAAGACGACAACTATTTTGGTGATCATGAACGTTAGTGTGCAAGCACTTTGCTAGAAAGTTCATCTTCTTGATTGTTTCCTGAAGAAATCCTTGCCATAGTAGCAATATTTGAATATTAATATGAATCCCAGGTATGTCCAATGAATAAAAATAATAATTATTTTCTTGAAAATTTGATGACTTAGTTCATATTTATAGGT
>LPNX010077692.1:8977-64429 GCA_001517045.1 Pseudotsuga menziesii | reverse complement strand
AGCTCCAGAATCTATGATAAAACTGGGTGAGCTTGATGTGCCAGCAACTAGAGCATGAACTCTCTCTCTATCATCTGAACTTGATCCTCCTTCTCTCTTCTTTGAGCATTCTGGAAGGGAGATGCCATTCTTCTCTAGTTAGCATGTCTATCTGCTTTTTCATACAAGAGCTTTCAGTATGATTGCCCTTCGAACAATATGAGCACTTGTTCATATCAACTTTGTTTTTCTTCTTCTGGGTATTTTTCTTGGGACCTTGTTGATCCTCTGGAGACTGCTTCTTGTCTCTTCCTTTCTCAGGTGGCTTTTTAGCTTTCTTTTTGCTTTTTGAATCCACCCTCAAATCTCCAGCAACCAGAGGTTGGTCTTTGGAAGGTTTGATGGTGCCCATCATCACCAGCTTGTCTTGTTCCTGTGTGAGAGATTCCATGAAATATGCAAGGCTAGGCATCTTCCAGGTTTGAGCTGTGAGTTTTGTGGCATAGAAGGTCAAAACAAAGACTGAGTAGTCAGGTCCTAGCTTCGAGAGGATGGCCAACACGAGCTGGTCATATTTCTTTTCGATACCACACTGCTTTAGCTGCAAAACTAGTGCTTTGAACTTGGAGAAATATAGCTGCAGGGATTCAAAGCTGTTGGGACTCAGAGAAATCAGCTCATTTTTGATCTAATGTCCCCTCATCTCATCTGTCTTTCCAAAAAGCTTAGACAGCTTCTCCCATACTTGATCCGGCAAAGTTAATCCATCGAGATGGAAAAGGAGTTCTCGGGAAATACTGAGACATAGGAGGCCATAGGCCTCATCTCTCCGATTGTGCCATTTGATCTTCTCTGCAGCAGCATTGGGCTCTGCTTCTGTAGCCATAGTCACCCTGTAGAGGCCTTTCGCTCTCAACAATATCTCCATCTCTGCTTTCCATTCAAAATAGTTGAAGGGAGTCAAGATAGTTTTCTGTGAATCCATAGCTTCAGAAAATATGTCCCGACTGTCAGTAGAAGGCTCCCAGTCTTGATGTCGAACCTGCAAAACAATTTTTGGAGGAGAGTAACAACCTACAATAGCTCTGATACCATGTAGAAATTCATACCAGAAATAGATTGATTTCACTCACAACAAATTACAATTGATCATGCAAAATTATCAACAATGGAGACTGAATATGGAGCTGTAACACAAAATTATATTAACTCAGTGTACAATAGCCAACCCTGTAATAACATAGGTTGCTGAATATATAGAATACATCAATAGGTAGAATGCATAAGGAGGCATCCAAGACTAGCATAAAGTAGGCTTACCCAAAATAGGCAAATCCCCCATAGGTGTAAAAAGCTGATCCCAAATCTGTCATGAAGCTCACGAATTGGCAAGGGCACATGGGAAAGCTAATGAGTGGTGGAATGGCAGCTCATACATGATTTTGCATGGAGGAAAGAGTGGAGGAGGAAGAGGCAACAAAGCTGATTCACCTCACCTATTCTTGCTTTCCTATGTGCCTTAAAACACTGAAAAAGCAGATGGGCGCCTAGGAGGCCAGGAATAAAGCAGATTTGATTCCTAAGGCTTCCCCAAGTGCTACATGAGTCAAAGATGGAAAGTTTGACCTCTATGGATAGGCAATTAGAAACTTGCACATGGTGGGACTCATGGACTAGGAAAATAACACAAAAATAAATGAATTAATGTCTAAGTGGGTAAATACTATGGGTTGATTATTCTAACAGACTACATCGGAGGAAGGTAGCTGATGGTGCACCACCATTGCGGATGGCTATCCAACTATCCTTCTGATGGATAATGGTCGACATCGCCGATGGATAGTATTTTGACGTCGAGGGAAAATTTGCAAATTTGTAAAAAAATTTCTAAGTATAGAAATCATCGGAAAACTTTAGAGGATTGGACCGCCGACATGTCGGGAAAAATTAGAGGATCGGTCTGTCGATACCTCAGAAGCCTAGACGAATGGGGATCCGAAACGTCAGAAAATGATAGGAGATCGGAATGCCGAGGAACATCGAAAGGATTTACTTGATTGGATTGCCGCCATTGCGTATATCTAAGGAACTATCCACCTGATGGATAGTGGTTCTCGTCGTCGATACAATGGAGGAAATTAGACGTTCTATCCACCGAAACGTCGGATTGATAGTTGGAATGAGATCCGATTCTGCAAAAAGGAAATTTTGAGTTTTCAAAGTGGAATTTTCTCAGCAACTTCCAACTGTTTTTCAGTGGATTTTAGTAGATTGTTAGTGGGTTATAGGGATGAAAAGAAAGAAAATTCCAGGTGGCTAAAGTTCGCCTTTCAGACCTAAGTACATTTGGTAAAAAGCATCATTTTGAAGAGGTGTGGTTTTTACACCCGAGGTTAGAATGAAGCTCGTGGATAGGCGTTGGAAAGCTTATCCAGCAGGGAACAAGGGAGAGTCACCAAAGTTTGAATGTGGTGCTGCAAAATAGTAGTGACTGCTTGGTGAAGAAATGTGCCGCTGTTAATATGGACAAATATGGAAAAATTGCATGCCTAGAGGTAGCAAGACCATGAAGTCAAACCAACTCTTGTGTGGAAGAGGGGTTCCATGCAAGGATGTGGGACTTGAAAAGGGAAGTTTCCTTAAACCCTATCTTGCTAACTATATTTATGTTTTATAAGCTTGGTGTACATAAAGATTATGGAAAGAGGATGCTGAAAATGTATGAGGATATGTATTGCATGCATAGGATATTACATATTGGTAAAAGTAGTGGGGATTATACATTTATAATGAGCCACTAATGATAATCATTGCATTGGTGTTGGCATTAGTGGAAAAACCAATGACGACATGGACCTAGCTGAATATGTTGCTGATGCTCATGAATGTGACTAGAAACCCTCTGGAGAAAGGGAGGAGGCAACAAGTCCATAAACAAAAGTTGGTGAGCAAATTCTGCAATCTCCTGCAAAGGACCAACCAAATTGGTCATGTCAAGGGTGTAAGTAGGATCCATGCAGGTAATGGTTTAATTATGACAAACTCCAAGGAGTGGTAAAGGTAAGAGACCTCATACCATGTGGATATTTGAATATAGAAAGGTGCCATGCCTATATATGTTGATTGAGCTTAATAGCCCAAGGAAATTAAGTACTGATGATCTTGATTGTAGTAATGCATCCTATATGAAGTAGTCATGGTTAGGACAAGCATGGTATGTTGAATGCATAGTACTCCTGAATCAATGCAAGGTAGCATTGAATGGATATGCATTAAGAAGATTTTATGAATCTTGTAGTCATGCATTGAATGGATGCATATGAAGGGTGTGAGTGACTGATTGCATAAGTAAGGGTGCAAATGTTGTGATGCATTGCATGGATGCATTGAGATGAGTGCATGTGATATTATGAATAACTAATGTCTGAAATGATGAATTGATGACAATTCAGGAACCATTTCAAAGGCTGTTATGAATGCAGGATAGTAAGTGCATAAAGAGGATAGTCATGACAATTTGGCTGCCAGAAATGATCTATGGAAGAGCAAGGTGGTACCAATGATATGCTTGTGAAGTAAGGAGTATCTAAACATTTCATTTAATTGCATGAATGATATGACTATACCATGCAAATTTTGGTATGATAATGATTGTGTGAAGTAAATGAGTTTTGGTGATATTGATGTGACTAACAGTTGGAAATATTTGAATTTTATAAATTCTAAAAATGCTTCAGTGATGGTTGTAGCAATGAGAAGGTTATATGCATCAAGACTTACCAAGTGTTTGGTTGATTGAAGCTCATGTTTCGGGTAGATTATTTAGAGTATGGCAATGAGAGTAAGACCATGACAAATGCCAAAATCTACCATGTGAAAGAGCCAAACCTTATGAGAAGAGTCTCATGGTTGTGAAAATAGTTGGTATGCATAATGGGTTGTTAAATTTGAATTGTGAATTTCGGATTTAAGAAATTGCTGACAACTACTAATCACTATTGGCTTGCATAAGATTGTGTCAGGAGGATGCATTGTAAGTGGGTATTCATATTATGCTAGTGAGCATAAAATTATAATGAGCATAGTGGTGCTGCTTATAAGAGACCCATAAATGAGGATCACCTCATTGCTAAGCAAACTAATCTCTGTAGTAGACGGAATTGCAAATTCCTATTGAATTTGATTACTAATGTCATTGCTTGGTTATGGAACAATCAATTTGGATTGTATTATCAGATAACGATTGATTGTTTGGCTATTTGATGAATGTGCTAGGGGTACACACTGCAGGAAGATCATGTGTGATGGCCTACAGGAGCCAAACTTCATGGGAAGGTTTTCCCTTATCTTGGAAATGGGTTTCGGGTGAAAATCCATTGGACATTTTGGAAATGTCTCATCTGCACTGCATGTTTGCTAAGCAACATGAGTGAGATGGTATAAATTATGTCGGTAAGACATGTGTGGATATGAAATGTAAAAAGGAGTTGAGGTGGCTAACCGAGGGACTGTCAACTCAGAGAAGGGAGCCCCATTCCTCCTTAACAAAGGAATACTGCGTCGGCAAATGGATAAGTGTTCTGTGACCCTTGCTAAGAATCTGCATGTCAAATTGTTAAAATTCCATATGCAGAACATGTTTTGATTTTATTTCCATGATGACCGATTGCTTGAGTATGAATAGGTCCTACATGGCACACACCGGGAAAGGGGTGTACACTTTTCCGATGTCGAGTCATGAAAGGGTTTTCAATATTGATTACACCCTAGAGAGTGGACGCACTCCTGGTGTCTCAATACTTGATATTGAATGATATGCAATATGATTATAGTTTTAGAGTAATAACACTGATGAGTTTGCTTATATTGCTTGTGTTGACAAGCTAAATAGATGCAGTTGGGTGCTACACCCTAAAGAGAAAAGGGAAACGGTTGTTGTGAGGGGTTGCGGAGTAAGGGTTATTGTTGATATAAGTGTATGTTGGGTTGTGATATGCCTGAGGATCCATAGCAGATCCTAGACCTGGAAATGGTCTTGGTAAAGTTCCAAGCCTAGTTGACATGAGGATGTACTGGCTGGACAATAATTATTTGATGTTGTGGAGCAGCCTGCATGCTGACCTAACATCCAAGTCCATAGGCGATCCCAAGGCTTGCAAAGCGAAGCAGGATCCTGTGGACCAATGAGGAAACGCACAATACAGATAAGTATTGGATTATTTTTCTTATGAATATACATGTGTATATGATTTGGTTATGATGTTTTAAGCTCTTGTTCTAGAGGTAAAACCAATGATAATAAAATAAACATGTGAATCTATTCAATGTTTGAATATAGGTATCACTGGGAGCAAGGACTATGAGAGCATCCTAGGGGTGCATGTGGACATGTGATTGTCCTGGAGAGCTCGGAATGAGCGGTAATGAAAAAGGTGCTAGCAAGACTGTGGAGGTCCTAGCAGCTAAGACAAACCATGTGGAGAGACTCCATGGTTTAGAGGTTCGGAATAGACCAAAGACACTAAGTGTCATGACCAAGAAGGATTGGTCCAGCATTCACGGTGAAGTGAAAGAGGCTAAGAGCATGAAATCCACCGCAGTGGTGTGGGTTCCAGGATGGAACAAAACAAAGAGAGGGAAAAACTCTTGCTGCTCTCTCTTGCCCTTTTTAATTATATATATATATATATATATATATATATATATATTTATGCATGGTGAAAACAAAATATTGTTGAATGCATGTATGACTGAAAATGGAATGTGTGTATTTGCTTAAAGTAAATTGTGAATGCTGGAATAGTTAATTCCCTGCCCAAGAATGGACATGAATGAGCTCATGTGCCTGTTGGGAAGGCATGAAAAAATATGAAAGTCTCCTTGATGAGACTTGGGCTGTCATGCCATTTGGGTAATTGACTGACTGATTTTAATGTCTATATTATACTTGGTCTGACAGAATTTCAATGGTGCATTTCACTGGTGAGAAAAGTGAAACCCAGTGGTGCACATTGATCATGGAAACAGATCAAAAGTTGCTAGACTTGGCTGGAAGTCTCCTTCAAATGATTTCCAAGACCCAAGAAAATCTTGGGGAGATGCTCAAGATACAGAAAAGGCAGAATGAAATGAACCACCATATTTTGCAAGACTCTATTGGTTTGCAAAGGGAGGTGAAAAGCCTTCTCGGAGCAATCAGCAGCGGAAAGGAAGGTGGATCAGTGATGGGACAATCGTCCAAGTGACTCGTTAAGAAAAGGTCCAGGCATGAAGACTCAAAGGAAATTGAGCAGGTAAAGATGAAGCAGCCAGTGAAATGTTGGGGATGCGGAGGACATCATTTACGCCAGGACTGCCCTATGAGGGAACATGCAGAGGGCAACAGCCGCAAAGTTCCTAGGCCTCGGGATAAGCTGAGATCTGAGAACCAGCAAGAGAAGTCTGCGGAAGCTGAGGGGCTTGGTCTTGAACGTTCACAGTAAATAATTGAACGTGGGACAGATCTACAAAATTTTGAAATTTTGATGTGCAATTGTATATGTATTGTATATGTATTCCTATGTATTGGAACACCAAGGACGATGTTATTCCAAGGGGGAGGGGAATTTCACACCCCAGTTTTGACCCTGTTTTCATGATGTATATAATGTAATTAATCGTGGTGAGGAGCTAAAGGAAAAAGCCTCACCATCGATTTGGTTGTGTATGTTTCGGCAATGGGGATAGTTACCGATGGCATATCGTGCTATCCGGCACATTATAGTTTGACATCATGTAAATACGCACATCAATTAAAAATAAACCCACAACTAGCTATGGCAGTGCAACGTTAAAATCAAAAGGGCATGATTCCAAAGGATAAGGGTGTGGGGGATGTCAAACCTTGGAGAATGAGGGAGAAAGCCATGTTTCACCACCCTATCTTGCCCAACCACCTCCATTAAGAATTGCTGTCGGTAGTTGAGGCAGTTATTGTTTGGGAGTGGGTGTGGAAGGACTGTCGGTCCTTGCCCACACGCACACTCCACCCACGGTTGACTTCACAATGGAAAAAGAAACCACTGCTATCACTCCTGCAGGCATACAATCTCTCCATGATAGTGCTAAAACGCTCACGCACTCTCCACCACGCAGGCCTCACGATTTTGTTGTTCATCCGCGTGCATAAGCAGAGCTTTTCTTCCACACGCATGAGTGGAAGTCTTGTCACTCTCACGCACAGGATTTTTCCTGGTTTTGGGATCACGCAGCGAGCTGAGAGCTGTGCTCTTTCATCCACAATTTGCTGGGAGGGGCCATTCACGTTTTTAGGATGTATGACCTCCTTACAGATTGGTAAGGTCATGTAATTTTCTATCATTTCAGTGTTGATATTGGAACCATTGTTTTTCCTGTGAGATATAGTTGTCGCCATTCACCCTGAGCTTTGTTGTGTTGCTGTGGTCTCCCTTACGTTGTGATTGTCACAATATTCTTTACATTTGGGGTCTGGTGCAAGTTTCTCTTACGCACAGACTTTCTGAAGTCGTTTTCCACATGTTGTGAGTTGTGCTCACTGATTATGTTTTGTGGACTGTGTTGCCATAGTTTTCATTGTGAGTTTGTGGCCATTGATGTACCCTAGGCTTGGGTTGCTATTGAGTTGTTTTGGCCATGCTAGGGCCAAGAACAACTATGAATTGTTTTGTGAACTTGAGTTGTCTTTCGCCTTTGTTTGGGGTTGTCACCCGGTTGTAATTGCCTTCTTCACAGAGCTGTGAAGGGATTGTTTTGCTGCGGTATACAGTAGTTGGTCTTTGGACTGTGGAGAGTGGGATTAGAGGCTGGGTATGCATGAGAAGACTGGTGTTGAGGCCACCAGCTTGGTATTTAGCCTTTCCTAGCTCCTTGACAACCTGGTAAACCCTACTGTGTGAGGGTTTGGATGAAGTGTGTCCCTTGGCTATGTGCAAGCCTACATTGACCCTTATTCCTTGAGGAATCATGCCCAGCTCGGGGGTGGCAGTGTTGTTGAGATATTGATGAGCACGCTGGCCTATGGTTGGGTGGAACATTGCAGTGACGTAGCTGGTTGTGGGGCGAGTTCTTCATAAAAAAGATAAGTACTTCTGATTGTTTCATCTCTGCAATTATATATACTGTTTCATGAATTATGATGAACATGTTGAATGCTGGAACGTGTGTGTTTGCTTTCGCTGAATGTTGAGGAACTGTGCATCCTTTTATGATGGATTATGCATCTGGTTATGTATGTTTTATGCATTTAAGTATGCATTATGTTAAGATTTTTATTTCAGCATTGATTCATGTTCATGTTCATGGGGTTGTCTACCCATTTGTTGGTGTTAGTTGCATCCTTTTCACCGGTCGGAGGGTTGGGGACGTGACACCTTTTGTGGATGGACATGTCTTAGTTTTTGCCTAACAGGTTTAGTAGTGGGATAGGTTTTTATTTCATGGAAAATAATGGATGGGTCTATCCCTGGAATTTCTTCATAAGACCAAGAAAAAATATCATGGAATTCTTTGAAAAGTGCCTTGTATGCTTCAGATTCTTCTATCGAGCAGTTCTACCCAACATGAACATGCTCAATGGTACCAGGCTCGGCTGATATGTCAATCGGATTTGTTTGAGTAATGTTGCATAGGTTTCCTTCATAATCTGTGTCTTGCAACAATATAGGACTTTGAGGTGTGTTGAAAATATCAGTGGAAAACAGGGATGCAAAGTCATGGTCTATCGAACTGGTGTTGGGGAGGAACGAGGATCTATGATGGTGATTCTCCCAGATAGGCTCATTCATATTCATGATCTCCATAATGGACTTGTTAGAAGGAAAAGTCTCAGAGAGATAATCTAGAATAGGAAGAGATGGTTCTAACCAGTAGGGTAGGTGGTAAGGGTCCGAAGTTAACAGATGAAGTTCATTAGTGTGGTCATCGGAAAGGTTTTGAATGATGTTGTACATTTCTTCATGCGGACTCAACGAGGTGGAATCAACAATTTGTTTTCCCTTTGGATCATAATCAAATGACACAATAATATTTAATATCGGTGTGTCTGTGTTAGGAGGAGTGGACAGAAAAATCCCCATAAGGGATGAATCCTTCAACATGCCTACCCCAATCGAATGGTAAGGAGGAGGGGACTAGCCTAACATAGGGATGTTATTAGCCGTAGAGGTAGTAACATCCAGCGTATAGAAATCAAGATGGTCAATGGTGACAATTATCCCTAGATGTGGAAATTGGATAGTTTGAAATATCGTCGAAGTGACAGTAGTCATGGCATAAAACCAATTTCTTCCTAGAAGGAGGTTGTAATCTAACGGGGCGTCTACTACTTCTACTTGAATAGAAATATTTTTTCCACCAAGCTCGACTGCAAGGGATGATATGAGACCATGGGGCTGGAAACCTCATCCATCAAAGGCTTTTAGAGTTGTAGGTGATGTTACAAGCTTAGGAGAGCCAATAGCTTTCCAACAAGACAGGGACAAAACCGAAGTTGAAGCTCCTTCGTCTAAGACGGTTCTAAAGACCTTATTTTCGACAACTTTCATGATGATTTGGAAAGCGAGTTTGTGAGGTAGTCTAGACTTATAGTTCTTGACATTGAAATGAATCAAATTAGTATTGTCTGTGTCTAAAGCTCCTATCGCAGTTAACAAGTTTTTGCGTTGTGTAGGACAACTTTGGAGTACTTCCAAGGTATACATTGCACAAGGTGCCTGAGCGAGATCTTCAACTACATTATAAAATTGAGCAGCTTGGGAATTAGGGTTAAAAACAACCTTCCTAAGAATACTCTTAGGTGGATGCAAAACCATGTCGAGAGTAGGCTTCTCAATGGTTGGGGGGACAGTAGACGAGGATTCGGGAGAACCAGTAGAGGGATCTTTTCCTGAAGAAGAATTATCTTCTTTCTTGTCTGCTGGTTTTTTGTAACTCTGACTTCAAGTTTGCAAACTAATAGTATCTGAGGACATCATGTGAATTTCCTCTAAAGAATTAGAGTTTCCCTAATTAGACATGTGGTCTATCAATTTTTGTTGAGAGGGAAAAGGATCCCTGAAAACTGCGGGTGCGGGATTTGTTTTCAAAAATTGGGTGATTTCATCGGGACGAGGACACTCTTTTGTGAAATGGTCACCTCCACATAGCAAACATGGATATTTTTCTTTTCGTTTACCTTTATCGTTATCGTTGGTGGCTGGTTTTGGATTCTCCGATTGCTTTCCAGGTTTTTTGTTTTTAGCTTTACCTTTCTTTTTATTGTTGCCGGGGGTTTGAATAAATAGAATTGACCTCGGTGGAAACCTTGGGAGTCGAAGGAGTAGGGGTGGCAGTCTAGGGTTGCTTCACAGGTTTTTCTATTGACAAGGACTGGATTGAACCAACAATCCCATTAACAGGGACTTTTGCTGGTGGCTTTGCAGGATCAGTGCTTGGGTGAGGAGCTTGAGGAATCAAGTCATACAAAGTTTCGGACTAGGAATAGACCAAGTCTAGATATTAGGCTTAACTAATGGCTTTCTCTTTAGTAGCAACACTTCCCATAGCCACATCTCGGGTAATCGGGGGAAACAAAGATTTAGTCACAACAAATCATCTAATAACTGATCTAGAATAGGAGCCTTAATAAGTCTTCTCCGCATTTTCCACTCATGGATATGATCAGATATGTGTGTGGAGGTGTTCTGTCACAGAGAAGTTAAGAGATCAGTGCCCATTTCATAATGGATAGGAAGCTAAAAGTGCATAAGAAATACAATTGCCATTGAGCCAAAATACACAAACGAATGTTGCGGAAGTTCAATGTATCATTTCACGGCTGTACCGGTCAAAGTTCACTGAAAGAGTCTTAAACGAACTGAATCATCCATAAGGGAGTTTGAAGAACACCACAAATGGAATTTCATGACATGGTTTTTCGAATTGTCTCCCTGCTTCCCATTGAAATTTGGAATGTCCAATGGTAACTTTATCGGAATGGGAGGCCATGAGGGGTTATGTCAAATGGGGTCATTAATCAACTTGGACAAATCAGGCAAGTCCAAAGTTGCTAGGAAAGGTAACTAACGATTAGGTTGCACATACTAGTGATATTGATATGGCATATAAGTACCAGTAGGACCATAAGTAAACTGATAGACAGGTTGTTGTGATGAAGAACTACCGGAAGATCCGCCTGCAAGGGGTTGATTTCTGGTATTAGGACCATTAGGACCGTCGGGGCCTCTAGGACCACTAGGACCATTGGGACCACATGGACCACCAGACCCTTCGGGACCCCTGGTAGGCAAACCTTCAGAGCCATTGAAACCACTAGGAGGAGGGCCACCAAACTCTCTGGGACCATTAGGAGGGAAGCCACCAGGCCCCCCAGGACCACTAGGACCATTGAGACCATAAGGAGGAAATCCACCAAGCCCTCCAGGACCGTTAGGCCCCCTAGGGGGAGGACCTCCATAAGGTGGTCCTCCGGCACCTCCCACAGTATGTATAGGTATCCCTCCCATAGCTGGCATGTAGGACCAATTAGGTTTCCCCCATGGCATGAAAGTATTACTAGGATATGGAATTCCATCATAAGGCATTTCTATAGGGTTGGATGGATAATGAATGTTTCTTACAGGTACTTGATTTACTACGTAACCATAACCCCAAGAGGTTTTACTGGTTACAGGTTGTGCCCCCAAGGGCTGACCTGAACTGGATGGGGGGTTAACAACATTTGTGTGGGTAGGAGGGACATAAACTATATACTGATCTATACCAAAGATCTATCCTTGACTAGGTACAATTTCGATGACAGATAACGTAGGTCATGCCAAGGGTTTCCCCCCAACACTAGAAGGTAATGATGAGACAGGAATTGAATGTTGAACCCCAGGTGCGGAAGACCAGGGAGGATTGGGAACAAACATAATATGGGAGGTGGTGGGTTTGGAAGTTTGACCTGGACTATGTGGATTCACTGTGCGATCTAGAATCGGTTCAATGGGTTTCATAGAATCAACAAGTGAATGATGTCGCACAGGAACAGTTGCAGAACACAATGGTGGTTTGCCCAATATGTCATCTGTTTTCTTTTCAATTTCTTGTGAACAGAGAATAGCTACCTGGTATTTTCTACGTTCTTCTTCATCTGGTGAAACTTCTTCAGAAAATTTTAAACAGGTGCCAAATGAGGCAATAACTTGTCCTATAGAGGTGTCCCAAAATGGAGCATTTGGAGCATAATCTGGATGAGTAGTATGATCAGCATGACCTTCTATGGGAGAATGGAATGAAGTATTACCCCGAGAAGGTTGTTGGACCAAGGGAGATGAGTGTGAAGGATATGGTCCTCTGCTTTCTGCAACCACATTCTCTCCCACTTTGGAGTTGGTAGGAGCTCCTTGGTCGATAGCTTCCGTAGGATTTTCTCCTGAAACAGGAATAAAATAAGGTGGCAAGCCCCATACTCTTTTGTATTGTCTTAGCTTAGCCAGTTTGTACAGCTCCTATATAACCTAGGGTCTAAAGAACTAGAAAACACACCAAACATTTCCCTACTCAAGCTATAGGCCAAACAAGCAAACTTAAATGACAGGAGGAGTTCAGATAGGCAGGTCTCTCACCAGGATTGTCAAGAAGGTGCCACTCGCGATATACCTCAAGGGAACATGTGTAGTAATCTCCCCAAATGTTGTTTTTGATGTATCGCTCCAAGAAAGATGGCCAAAGGGATTTTCTTAGATGGATAAGGTGTCCTAGTGGGGTCTCTTGATATATGCAAGGTACGTGGGAGCTCAAATCGGTAGTAATGTTATCTAATGCATAACCATTCACAAGGGGCCTTCCGATATACAATCGAGTACGTGAAGTACCTTTCTATATACCTCAAGGGTATGTGAAAGGTTGTTCAATATACCGATGATATGTGAAAGAACTGTTCAAGTCCCGGGATGTAATGCAGATGAGTAATGATAGCTCCTACGCTTAACAACACCCGAACACGTCTCTAACCTATCACTCAAATTGCTATGTAAATTTTAACCTATAACTACCGTTAATTTTAAAGTGGACAGTTAGGTGAATGCATGGAATTTTGACAGAAAAAGTAAAACCATAGAGTATGCATATGCAAATATTTCACTTTACCATTCGTGGTATGCCTACCTACGGGAGGGAAAGAGAGTATTTTCTTTTCGTTTTAAAACCAAAAATTCCCAAACAACTATCTTGAACAAATCAAAATCGAAGACAAGCAACACATTCCAAACTCATTTTTCTTTTCTGAAAGCAATCAAAAGGGGAAGAGTCTCTTTTCCTAAAACAAAAACAAGAAGCACTCTACATGCATATGCACTCTATTTTCCAATTTTTTTAAAAAACATAGATAGATCTAACTTAAAACTATGCTATTTTTTCTTTTGATGAGATAGTACTAATACAAAAAGAGACAAAAGAACATAAAAAACCTGAAAGCTTGTGAGGCTAATCAGAGATCCAATGTCTTATGCTCAATAATGATGATGACCTAATCTCAGTAAAAAAAAATTCTTTTTAACAAGCAAAAAGAAGTCCTCTTCGGAAACAAAAAATGAAATCAAGATGCTAATCAAATGGTTTTTCTTTCAGTATTTATAATAGAAATGAAAAGAGAGCTCACTAAAACCTAATCTTTCAAAAAATTCCTTTCACAATGACAACCAACAAGCACAGAAGGAAATGAATAATCAACAAGCCTAGTCTATCTTTTGAATTCTTCAATCAAACCAATCTTTTACCACAGAATTTCCAACAATGAGCATTCAAATTCTAACACACAAGCCTGACAGTGCCGAGCTGAAAGTAAAAACTCATTTTTTTGCAAAAAATGATGAAAAACTAGTTCTGGACCAAGGCCTACCTGGCACCGCGTTGGAGGGGTCAAATAGAGCGGTTCTGTATGAGCACCACTTCTGAATAATGAGACTCAAGCAGTGGCACTGCTTATGTCTAACAGAGTTCAAGCGGTGGCACCGCTTCTTGCCAACAGCACATGTGTGGTTCCCTAAATAGATCCAAAACATAAGGAGAACAAAAGATCAAGTTAGAAATTGATCAGATCAAGGAAAAAATTGATGGATTGATAGTAAAAAAGAGCATATAAAGTCGAAATAGTTCAAATTTGAACAGATCTGAAAGTTTCAAACCAAAATTCACTAAGTCAAATGGAAGATCTAACTGAATAGAGTTGGAGATGGAGCCTGGATTCAGACAAGAGTTCAAGAACTGAGGAAGATCAGATCAACTGATATTTGCATTGTTCCACAGCGGAGTCGCCATATTTTTTATCAGGAATATTGCACCTTCTGTGGACAGAATTTGTTCCTATGGTCTGAATGGTTCAAATCCAGAACAAATGAGTGAACGACAAAGGATGAAGACCTTCCCTGAATACTGTAGACACCTGGAATATTGCTTTGATTGTGAACCTATGTAGCTGCAAATAGATCAAACATGCAAGCACATCAAAGCTACCAGAAAATCATCTACTTATCCATGTTAGTGACTAAGGAATCTAATAACATGTACATGTGAAATCAAAACAATAGTAATGTGGGATAGAAATCAGCTTTGCATTAAGAATGTATGGAGAAGCTAACAACCATTGCCTTAGTGTCAACAAGCCCCTCCATGAGACAAACACTTCATCCCTATAAGCTCCAACTTTGCTCTCTATGCTCTCCAATGATTTGTACTAGGTAGTCAATCCAACAAAATAACAATACCTCTATAGTTCTCCCCCTCAACTATGGACATGAGCTTGTATTTATAAGGCTCAATGGATAGGAATAGTTGAGAGAATTGTGGGTGAGGTGGCTCTAAGATCCTTCCATCGGGGATCTCGAGCTCAAACTAACCCATAATGATAGGGATAAGGGGGGACATGAGGCTCATGACCTAGAAGCCTCCAGAAACTTCTCTTTTTCCCATTTTACCTAGGGTACCTCTTTTCTTCCCTTATGACAGAACGGTTTAGATGAGAACTACTTTTAAACCAAAGACCATAGGTGGTGGCATTGCTTCTCAAAAACAGGATATAGGCGATGATGAGCAAGGTACCACTCATTGGCCACAAAGAAAGCACGGTGCTAGGTTTTTTCAAGTAGAATCGACAAACAGATCAAGTTTCCACTCTAAGTGTTGGGATTAAGGGAAAATATGGAAGTTAAGGGTCTTATCACATGATGGTGATAGGATTTGGGTATAACAAAGAAAGAGCATTCAGGTTTCATGGACATTGAAGAAACAGACACTGCTAGCACACCAAAGAAGCATAAAACTGAATAAGAGGGACAAATGGTATAGGTGAAGAAAAGTAGTATGAAAGGTTAAAAAAAACAAGAAAAACCCAAAGTAACTGGTTTAGAACTTCAAGAATATGTGTTTGATGGATTATCCCCTAATAAGTATTCATCAAAGGAGGAATGACTGAATACCTACAAGGAAAAGGCTAATAAAACTTTTGATGAGACAGTGAAATTATATGACGAGGTAAGACAGTTTCCCAAGCCAAATGTAACATTGAAAACTGTAAGATATCATGGAAAAGATACTCTAAATTTGGCCATGATTGTTGGCAATAAGGTATCATAGGTAAATGTGAACTTGGAAAATATCCCTACCACAGACATGATACATTTTCATAGAGAAATAGGTGATACAAGACTGCTCAAATCTACATTGCATGTATCTACGATGGAGTCGAATAAAAAGAGAGCCCAAGACCTCCTAAGAAAAGAAAAGGTTGAGAACAAGGCCCTTCGAATTAAGATTAAAAAGTTGCAGGATTATTTGTTGAAGGTTGAAGGGTAGTCAGATAAAGGAGCAATGGCTCAGAAGTTAGTTGATGAAAAAGAAAAAGAGGTTCAAATACTGAAAAAGAAATTGAAAATTCCTTCCGCTTAGCTTATTCAGAATTCTGAATTGACAGAGTTTGTGAAAGAGAAAGAAAAATTAAACAAAGAATTAACTAATTGTAAATCCAAGCTTCTAGTAGAAAGTGAAAAGGATCTAAAGGCTAAGTTGGCAGCAAATGAGAAAGAATTATAGGAGAAGTGTGAAGAAGTTAAAAACCAATCTACTGTTCCTTATGTAGATGTATATGCAACCTCTATTTCTAGGGAAATGTCTCGAGTAAAGCTAAAAGATGTATAGCTCACAGGGTTAAAACATCAAAACCAGAATCTAAAAGAGATATCTCTGAAAAAAGAATAAGAAAAGAAGAAACTATAGGAGAGATGTCAAGAGTTAATAAATCAAAATTCCAAGTTAACAAAGCAGGTGATTGGCCAAATGGATTTACAAGGAAATAGACATATGATTTGGGATGAAATTATTAAAGAAGCTAATAAGTTTAGACCCTATGTAGACTTTATTGCAGATCAAGAGAATGCTCTAAAAATGGCGAGACATAATATTTTGATAGTAAAACAAGGATTAAATAAGAAGTCAATGGAGGTAGCTCAAAATGCTATCAACGTTTTAAGTACTTTATCAGAATATCAAGTTAGAAGGTTTGGCATCCAAGACAAAGTGGTTATTGCCTCTTGGGCTAGAAAAGTGATTGGAAAGTACAAAATGTTGGATACTGTATAGGATAAAGTTGATATTATAAGTCACGGAGTCAATGAAGTGACTAACTTATTTACTCCATTGGTAAACAGGGCAATTCCTTTCTTCTGGGAGGAAATGGGACCATTATTTACTCAAGAGGAATATTTGGAAAGTTGATAAATTGAAGGTCAGATCATAACAAGTTTCAACATATGTGGAAAACTCTGTCTAGGAGAGTTGTGTTTGATAAATTGGCTGAAGAATTTGAGTTACTATTTGATTTTAAAATTGCATGTGCCAAGGTGCCCAATATTTCATATGCAGACAACATGGAGCTCAGAGTTCTGGCACATGAAATGGTTGTTGTAGCCTTGCCTAATCCTGATTCTTCGAAAACAATTTTGCAGTACAGATCAACAAAGTATAAGATACATCCATGAGGAGATCGAGGAGTTCAGCAAAGGATATTTTATAATAAAAAAATGTTATTTTTTAAAGTTCATCAGTTAAGAAGTTTTGTTATCTCAGAACTATTTTGTAATAAATAAATGCTTCAACATATGTAATAAATGGTTGAAGTCATTAGGCAGTTAGGTTTATTGTTTAGCTCAAGGAGTATTGATAGTAGATTTGTTATCTTTTTTTGTGGTTAAATTACTCATTTAAACATATATTTTGTCATCTTTTGCATATTTTATGTCACGTAGATCACTATTCAGCCCCAAGTATGAATGTATTTAAGGTTTATATAAAATCATTTTACGATTTTATTAATTAAAATTGACATGGTTTGAAGCGTATTTGATTTATTAATTTTTATGTACATTTGTTTCTAGGTTATATAGTCTTTTTGGACAAATTAACAACAAACATGCATTCAACTAGCCATGTGCACAACATGTCCAGCTCATCATCCAACTTGTTGTGCGATATTTGTTGGCAGGTTTCTAGACATTTGAATGTTGTTACTCCAGAACTTAATCCTTAGTGCACTAGCAAATAGACATCACATTTCATCCTAGATATGTGCACAACATATCCAACTCATGGTCCAACTCATCATTCACCAACCGCGCGCTGTTGAGAATTGATTCCAGGCATTAAGATGTTGGAACAGTCTGCAAACTATTTACTATCCACATATCTGGGTAATGAATCTCCCGTTCTAGATGATCCTCCATCCTGCAGCATCCCTTGTTTGACACCATATCACCATTCCATGCATTTGAATGATGGAACAACTCGCGTTCTAGAAGACTCACCCGTGTACGCTATCTCTGCTCGCCACCACTCCACCAGCCATGCTAAAGAAGGAGCCATATGTCATACCAACCACGCTGAAGAGAACCGTTCACGCTAAAGAAGGGAGGACAAGTATGCATTGGAGTTTGATTAGGAAAACACCATTATGGTTGACTAAATTTAGAGAGCGGTCGACCACTAAAGGGTCGACTTTCTCATCCCTGTAAAACATTGTATATAAACACCTCCATGTGTAAAGTTAGAGAGTTTATCATTTCATTTGTTAGACAGTCATTTTTTAAGAGAAGAATTGTGTAACTTTGTTCCATCATTTTAATAAAGAGTCGTATGATTTGTTGTTTATGATTGCATTTGAGTAAGCGTTAGCCAGGCACCATCCTCGATTGTTGAGAGGGCCCCTCACCAACTAGAGGTTCATTCTTTCCGTGTAATTTCATTCTCTTCTTTCTCTTTTAGCTAGTTTAATTTATTTTTATTAGATTGTTGTGCGTGTTCATTTCATTTATTTCCTATAATGCAATTTTATTTCTAAAGTGAAATAGTTAACTGCATGCATAGTTTGCTTTCATATTTGTTTTCGATCATTTCATTTCCAGGTTACTGTTCAGTTCTATTTGCAATTACATAAATAGACTGCTTTTTGATCAAGTTAAATAGATTCAGTTCTGTTTATTTCCTTTCTGTTCCAAGTTTATGCAATTTGAATTTCAGTTTTTTTATTAATGTGCAATGATTTCTTTTCATGAATTTGTTTAAGTATATTTCACTATCAAATTTGATTAATAAGTAGGTGTATTTCCTGCCCTTATGCATTAGATTTACTTCTGTACAAATTCGGCTAGAGATTAGATCATTTGGGTTATTTCCTGTTATTTTAACTGTGCATATTGTCATTCGAACGGCCTGTTTAAACTGTCATTCAGTCACCCCTTTCAGACCTACAGTTCAGTCTATCATTCAGGCCATAGTTTTGTTTTTAATGTTTTTTATGTGTTTTGAGATTGTTTTAAGTTCTGTTTTCTGTTGTATTTGAAGTATGCTTTGATTGTAATAGTTAGATGATAGTTCTATTTTACATTAAAGTTAAAGTTGGATTGTTTTAGGCTATTTATTAAAATTTACCTTACTTCTTTTTACCTTGAATATATTTTGAGCTATTTTATGTTCTATTTCTTGAGTTTGTTTCTGATTCCTCTTTATTGTTGTATTGTTTTGTGTTAATGCATTTGGATTGATTTATACGTTCGCATGTAAAATTTAGTGTTATATGTGTTATCCTTAGCATGTTTTTAGGTTGTTCCTTTTACATTGTGTTATTGATGAAAGAAACTTGTAGGATAGAATTCAAAGATATTCCTATTAAGTTTTCTACTTGCTTATAAGTTAGGTCTTCCTTGCATCTTAGTTTTCCATTTAAAAATATAGTTGTTGATAATATGTTTTTCAGTTTAAAGTTAATTATTTATAAGAAATTATCAATTATTTAGTTTATTATTTTGTTCCGGTTTAATTACTTTAATAGTTGAATTCGTAGGAGTTTGACTCAGTTTTTCATTTTGAAAGATATTTCAATCTTTTGTTTGTTAAAATATTTCCACGACGCCATAGGAACCCCCCTACCTTCACATATATTTCATGTCAACTCTAAGCCAACCAACCCCGGTCGATAATTAAATATTAAGTGAATTAATCTAGATGATATAACACCTAGCATTTTTGGCGTTATTGTCGGGGAGTTGTTCTGTAAGGTAGAGTAGAATCCTTTATGAAGTTTAGTAATAGGCTGGTGGCAAGGGAGAGGTAAGACAAGAGGTAAGAACCTGCGCATCTGTTATAACAGGTGCCCCAAAATTCAGCAGTAGTAGTAGCATAGGTTTTTATTTAGTTTAAAAAAAAATTCATGAGCAGAATTGGAGATCCTCAGGGTATATTTGTTAATACCAAAAAACTTATTGAAATACCTACTAAATTTTGTAAGGGACGTAATTCCCCAATTAATAACTCACCAGAAAGGTATCGAAAGACACCTGTCGAAGGTAGTTCTACCCAGAAACCTGAAGAGACTCCCTCAGGGGATCTTACTGGGAATCCATAGAGGGAGAAGGAACCTTGAGAGGAGACTCTAAGGACCCCATCCTTGAGGAAGTTCAAGGAGATCAGCCATTAGGAATCTCTAATCCTCCACTAGTTTTGAATACAAATAACACAACTTTTTCACTAGTAGAAGTTCCAAACTTCTTTGACTTTGTTGATCCTGACTAGGTAAAAGATCTCTTTGGAACCTCTATAGATTGATTCATCTCACAAATTAAAACTTCCACAATAGAACCTACTATCCCTGTAGGACTCAATAAAAACACGATTGATTAGAGGAAGATCTCTCTTGAAAAAGAACATTGGGATGCCCCATTATCACCTCGAAAGGAGCCTCCTAGGTATATCTACGTTAAAAATATAGCTTATATGGAGAGACGGGGAGAAAACAAAGATCATGATGAAGTTAGAAATGAAGAAGGAGAAGGGGAAAATTGAACTGAGGCTACCTTTGGGTTCCCTATTTTAGACACTATGCATGATGTAACTATGAAAAACATCCCTCCTTCCTCCTTACCTACTTTCTATGGAAAGAGTAATGAGGACCCAGACACATTCCTATTCGAGTTCGATATCCTTTGTAGGAGTTATAATTATCTACAAGATGCTCACAAAATTAAACTCTTTCCCGCTACACTAAACGGTTCCACCTTGAGATGGTTAATGGGATTAGGTGAATTTACTATCAGGACTTGGGATGATATGAAAACTTCATTCTTGAAAAAATATCAAGAATACTGCAAACCTAAGGACTCTCGACAAGATATATTCAAGATACAACAACTTGAAGATGAAATATTGGAGGATTGTCTTGAAAGGTTCGTTTATACATTACATAAATAAAAATATAGCGACCTCCGAGAATATGTTGTATGTACACTTTTTTTTCGGGTACACAGGGTACTCCCAAAAGACCGAACACCAAGAGTAGCCACTCACACAAACAGATCATAGATCAACACACGATGTTTGTCATGTGGTTAAAACCCTCGAGACGGAAGCAATTCACGGGCCCATCCAAATAGCTACTTGGAGCAATTTATTATGCAAAAGAAGAAAGTTACAAATGAACTTCTCATAATCGATCAACTAGCCAAGGACCCTCCATGTTCTTTAAATAGAGATCATGGACCAATCAGGTGTTAAGCCATGGATCAATGGTAGGTATGATCTAAGAGAAGTTGAATCGTCAGATCAATTTATGTCTAGAACATATCGTGACCGTCGAATTAGAATATTTACAAATGCATACTAAAGAAACACACTTTACCTAATGAATATATTACACAAGTTGATCTTAACTAACTCCTAAGTGTTTAAATATCCTAACATCCCCCATTAAGAACAACTTGGGATAGGATTGAAGGATTTACAAAAGTGACACTATTAGGAGAAGGAAGGAGGAATTAGAGCCTATCCCCCCTTAAGGACACATTCATGAACTCCTAACATAGATCGAAGTTTAGAAAAATTTGCTTCTATAAGAGACTTGGTGAAGATGTCTACAACTTATCATATGTAGGGCAGTAGAGAATTGCAAGAACACGATCATGAACAAGATTTCTAATGAAGTGCATGTGTATCTCAATGTGTTTTCTGCATTGAAGTAGAGTTGTATCTTTGGCAAGCTTGATGGCACTTTGATTGTCGCACCAAAGTGGAGTAGGTTGCTGCTGCTCAAATCCAAACTTTGAAAGGATCCGTCGAAGCCATAAAGCTTTCTGACTACCATTAACTATAGCTCGATATTCTGCTTCTACTGAAGAAAGAGCAAGAGCTTGTTGTTTCTTAAAATCCCAAGTGATAGGTCGAGATCCCAAACTAAAAACATAAGCTACAGTAGAATTTCGATCATCAGGATCGCTGGCCCAATATGAATCAGTGAAACCAACCAACAAAGGTGTCCCCCCTGTGCTGTAATGAATCCCAAACTAAATTGTACCTCAAATATATCGAAGTATTCTTTTTGTTGCTCTCTAGTGACTTTCATGAGGTGTTTGCATATAACGGGAAACGCTACCAATGGAAAAGGAAAGGTCAGGACGAGAATGAGTCAAGTATAAGAGACTACCAACAAGCTGACAATACAAGGTGGCATCTAATTCAGGGAAGTAGAAGTTGTAGAAAGTTTGACTCTAGACTGGAAGGGAGAAGGGGCTGGTTTACAACATTCCATTTGAAAGCGACGAAGAAGGTCACAATCATACTTAGACTGGGAAAGAAAGATTCCTTCTTTGGTTTGCAAGACTTAGAGACCAATAAAATAATGCAAATGTCCTAAGTCTGACATTTCAAAAAATTTCTTAAGACTGGATTTCACATGGGTTAAAAGTTTAGGGTCACTATCAGTAAAGATAATATCATCAACATAAAGAACAAGTATGATGAGATGGTTTCCTACTTTCTTGGTATAGACATTGGGGTCAGAATGGCATCTAGAAAAACCAGTGTCAAGGAGAAAGCTATCCATTTTGGCATACCAAGCTCTAGGAGCTTACTTAAGGCCATATAAGGATTTATTAAGGAGACAAACAAGGCTAGAGTTATCCTGAATATATCCAGGAGGTTCTTCCATGTAAATTTCCTCCTACAAATCACCATGTAAAAAGGCATACTTGACATCCATTTGATGGACTTCCCAGTTATGTAAGGCTGCAAGGGAAAGAACAAGGCGGATGGAGTTCATTTTAGTGACAGGAGCAAAGGTTTGATTGTAGTCAATCCCTTCAACTTGGGAAAAATATTTTGCAACTAACCTTGCCTTAAGTCTTTCAACACTTTCGTCTAATGCATACTTAGTTCTGTAGACCCATTTACATCTGACAATTTTTCTTCCTTTTGGAATAGGAACAAGATCCCAAGTATCATTTGCCATTAAGGAACGATATTCTTCATCCATAGTTGCATCCCGATCTAGATTTATTGAAGCTTCTGCAAAAGTTTATGGATCATGATTCTCAGAAACTTGAGCCAAAAGAGAAGAGGCTCGCTGAAATTGAGAACGTGTTTAACGTTGATCTCTAGGATCACTGGCAAGATCACCAGCTGCTTCACATGTTGAATGGACCCATCGAGGAAGAATTGGTGCTTGTGCAACTGGAGGAACATGGGCAGGTGGAGGTGGATTTTCATCCTCACTTTCATCATCAAAAACTAGAGTTGAAAACCTTTCAAGGAAGTTGGAAGAAGAAGAAGGCACAATTGACGAATCAGGCTCGCAGGCCAAAGATGGCACACCCGCCAAGTTAGGCTCGCAGGCCAAGAGATTTTCATCAAATTTAACATCTCTTCTAATGATTATATCATGAGAATGTGACTGAAGAAGTCTATAACCTTTTACATCTTCAGAATATCCAACAAATATGTAATTTTCACTTTTAGGCTGCAATACTTTCCATTTTTCATTTGGAATGTGAGCCCATGC
This sequence comes from Pseudotsuga menziesii, assembly GCA_001517045.1. Taxonomy (NCBI): domain Eukaryota; kingdom Viridiplantae; phylum Streptophyta; class Pinopsida; order Pinales; family Pinaceae; genus Pseudotsuga; species Pseudotsuga menziesii. Next base: position 41,076 of record LPNX010077692.1, on the reverse strand, counting down.
TTCACAGCCAAACACACGGAAGTGACTTACACTTGGTTTAATTTTACTCCATGCTTCTTCTGGTGTTATATCTTGTAAAACTTTAGTGGGTGTGCGATTAACTATGTAATTTGCACAATTTATGGCCTCAGCCCAATATTGAAGACTTAGTCCCTTAGATTGGATCATACAATTAGCCATTTCTTTTAAAGTGCGGTTCTTCTATTCAGCTACACCATTTTGTTGTGGTGTATAAGGAACAGTGTGTTGTTGTTGGATTCCTTGTTCAGTGCAGAAAGTAGTGAACCTTTTGTTAACATATTCTCCTCCATTGTCAAATCTTAACTTAATAATTTGATGAACAGATTGTTTTCCAACAAGGGCCTTGTAGGCCAAGAACATGTTAAATACTTCGCTCTTAAGTTTTAGGAAGTAAACCCAAGTGCGTCTGGAGTAGTAATCAATGAAAGTTAAGAAATATTTGAAACCAGAAAAGAAAGCAAATGGAAGAGGACCACACAAGTCACTATGCACAAGCTCCAAGGGAACCGAGGCGTGCCAAGAGGCACGTTTGTCAAAATTGTCCCAATGATGTTTTTTGAGTACACAACCAGAACAAACACCATCCTTGCAAGATACCATCAAAAGACCAGTCACCATATTGTCTTTATATAGTTGTTGCAATGAGTGATAATTTAAGTGACCAAATCGCTCATGCCAAAGTTTGCTCAAGTTATCACTATCAGCAACAAAAATTGAAGGAAAAGGTGATCACCCAAAGTTGTTAAATTTGTACAGCCTGGTAATATCATCAACAGTTCTAGTAGCAAGGAAATTTTGAGGATTTTTAAAATCCTTGATTACAACTTGGTGAGGTGTAAACGTCACAGTTTAACCTTCACCCGAATGAGTAATTTGATAGACTGATAACAAATTGCAAGAAATTTTTGGAACACATAGTACATCACTGAAATGACCATTTTCTACTAGAACTATTCTACATCCTATAACACTTAGAGAACTATCATCACCAACAAATATTTGTTTGGTGTTACATTCATTCATAGTAGAAAAGATGGCTTTGATCCTTAGCCATATGATAAGATGCTACAGAATCAATGAGCCATTCATTTGAAGTAGAAGAGGAAGATGCAGTATAAGAGTAACCAAAAGCACAAATGGCATGTCCATGAGAGGTAGATTTTGAAGACGAATCAAAGCTAATGTGGTGCTTCTTCATTGCTGCTTCCAAGGCTTCCATCTTCTTGAAACACTTAGATTCATCATGATTATCTTTCCCACAAAAATTGCATTGATGCTTAGTCTTCTTTACTTTTGGCTTGGAGCCTTTGTCATTTTTTAAGAAATGAGCTAACTGAGAGGGTTTCGAACCCTTGTTTGGCTTATTATTGCAAAAATTATGTTTCTTGGGAGGTTTGGACTTGTCTTTCTATAGGGACAATAAGGCTTTCCCAGATGTATCGGCATTGTTAATTATTCCAAGATGAATGAGCTTATCTTGTTCTCTAATTAAGGAATCACAAAAGAATTCAAGACTAGGCTCTTGATAGCTAGCTACATTCAATGATTCTTTCATGGATTAAAATGTAGATACAAAAACAGAATATGCAGGTCTAAGTTTGGAAATAATATGATAAATACATTTTTTGTCTTCTTTCTTAATCTTGCATTCTTCACATAAGAGTCTAAGAGTTGTATACTTAGATAAATAGTCTTGAATTCCTGAGAAATCACTTGGATTCAAAGAAATCAACTCATTCTCAAGTTGATGACCTCGAATTTCATTGTGTTTACCAAACACAGATTCCAACTTTTTCCAAGCTTTATTAGGTTCATGAATTCCAGATATGTGGAATCTCAAATCAGTAGAGATTGACATCCCAATCAATCCACGAGCTTCCTCACATATATTTTCCCATTTTATTTTCTTATCATCATTAGTGGGTTCTGTTTCTTTTCCTGAGGTAATTATGGAAAGTCCCCTACTTCTTAGAACATCCTCCATACGAGATTTCCATGAGAAATAGTTAGAACTAGTAAGTATAATATCACAAGGGGCAGCCATACTTGAAAATAATGGCTGAAAGAACATAATCTAACTGCCTGGATGCAAAAAGCTCAAAAAATCAGGCTTTTAAAAAAAATGGCACTAAAAATTGATTCTGAATTATGAAGTTATGCTTGATCAAAAAAAATGTTGAAGGTGTCCCCAATAGTGATGTGGCAGATATTAACTTGACCAACTAAAAAAAAGAACCCCCATCTTCCCAATATCAACGTTTGACAATCATTTTACAATAAAGTTGCTTTAAATAGTGCGACAATAAATTAAAAGACTTAAGTGACTCACTTTTTATTTTATTTAAGTGAGATGCACTTTTACAATAAAGTAACTTGAAAATAGAAACTGCATGCACTAAAAAGTATCTTAATAAGACTTGAACTCAAGGCCTATTAAGGAATAAAGAAACTTTGGACCAAGTGAGCTAAGTTTAAAAGGTACGTAAAAGAATGGAAAGAGGAAGGGGGATTCTTTTTTTACTCTTCTCTCTCATTCTCCATGCTTGCCTTTTTTTCCTGCAAATCACAAAAAAAATGAAAAACAAAAACAAAAAAATCTTTTCCACACTATGGGGTTAGATGTTGGTTAGCTTACCCGAAAAGTCTACGTTTTCAAGTTTTCTCGTTGTTTTTGATTTGTCATGATCACACAAGGTGCACAACAAAGAGCATACGTAACTGAGAAGACAAGAAAAAAAACTTTCCCTTTATGTTTCTGATTCACCATGATCGCACAAGGTGCACGAAAAAGAGCATACGCAGCCAGGGAAGGGAACAGTCCAATACTAAAAACAATAAAGATCTAATAATAAAACTAATAAAATATGAGAGATTTAAAAAAATTAAAACAAATCCGTCACTGTAACATTATACCTTCAGATTTGTTGAAATGGGTGTTTCTGGAACAAACATAAACAATTTTCGATGAAACAAAAACTATTTCCCAATGGAAATGGTGCTTCGGATGCAATGGAATTGCTCCCATAGGCCACAAATGCACAGAAAATCCAAAACCAGAAACCCTTTCAAATTTTTGGCAACACCAGTTCCAAATCTTGATCACAAACGAAAGCAGCTCTTCATAAATGCTCTGATTCCATGTTCGGGTACACAGGGTACTCCCAAAAGAACGAACACCAAGAGCAGCCACTCACACAAACAGATCACAGATCAACACACGATGTTTGTCACGTGGTTAAAACCCTCGAGAGGGAAACACTCCATGGCCCTAGCCAAATAGCTACTTGGAGCAATTTATTATGCAAAAGAATAAAGTTACAAATGAGCTTCTCATAATCAATCAACTAGCCAAGGACCCTCCATGCTCTTTAAATATAGATCGTGGACCAATCGGGTGTTAAGCCACGGATCAATGGTAGGTATGATCTAATATAAGTTGAACCGTCGGATCACTTTATGTCTAGAACATATCATGACTGTCGGATTAGAATATTTACAAATGCATACTAAAGAAACACACTTTACCTAACGGATATATTACACAAGTTGATCTTAACTAACTCCTAAGTGTCTAAATATCCTAACACTTTTCCTTAAAGGGATCTTCGAGGACTTGTTAGAAAGTGTTAATCGCATGGCGGCTGGCGATATTTCTCATAAAACCTTTGCATAAATTGGTGAGATGTGTAAAAATTATTCTAGAAATAGGGGGAAAGTTGGGAAAAACTTTTGAGAGCCTTATAGTATAAATTTAAGAGGAAACATTTCCGGTTTAGGTGGAGTTACAAGAGTAGAGTTAGGAAACCTATTGGAGAATTTCAAGACTGATATCTTAGGAGCAATGGGTTCTCAACTAGATGCTTTATAAGCCAAGAAAAGGCAAGACGAAGAACGAGAAGCGATGAGCATTCTTTGTCCAAGATGGAGGACCAAACATCCCCAAAGGGAATGCCCATTAAACAACATCTCTGTATGTTACATCTGTACAGAAGAGCATCCAACAGATAACTGCCCATCCTTTCCTAGGTTGCAAGCCATCTATAAGAGTGGGTATGTAGTTGAAACATCTAAGAGGCCTCCTTGGAAACCTAGATACCAACCGGTATATCATAACTTTCCACCACAACCCCACTCAATTATCCTCCATATCAACCAACTCAGTAATGGAACAATTCAAGTTGGCAGAACTGGCCACCTCAGTATCCTCCTCCTCAATTTATGCAGTAGAATTATTGGTCACAAGGGTGGAGAGGACAACCATACCCTCAGTCACAACCTGTCCCTACACCTAATCATCCTTATCCTCAACACCAAACAAATTTCTAGCAAATTTCACCTGGATTTGTACCTCGAGTTCCTTTCATCACACAACAACCTCATCATTTTCAGAACACAAATCATCCTCAACTGACATTATTACCTGCACAACCGATACCTAACCCAAATAATAAACCAACTCAAGCTCTTAAAAACATTGAGTTGCAAACTCTTCCATCGTATCTTATTTCAACTATACCTGTACAGGAGATTCAATTACGATCTAGAAGAGTTGTGAGTGATAAACCCAAGTCATTAGTCATCATTCATGAAGCAAATGAAGAAGAAGAAGATTCAAATGAACCCATGGATGATTCTATTTTGGAGGATGTGAACATTCCAAAGGTTCCAGTACACAACCATCCTCCGCAATGATCTATTCAGGAGCAAGGAATTCCTCTATTCCCAGAAAGACTAGTGATCAAAAAACCTGTAGTTCATTCGGAGTATGACATTTTGAATGAATTAAAGAATATCTGTGTCAAAATACATTTATTACAAGCTATCAAGGACATACCAATATATAGTAAGGTAATAAAGGATCTATGCATTAAACGCTCAGGGAAGAAGCAAAAGGACCCTCTCACAATTCATGTTATAGGAGAGATGTCTGAATGTATGATAGATCAGTCCCGGATTGCAAAATATACAAATCCAGGAGCCCCGGTAGTGAATGTAATTATAAACAACACCGACATAGAAAATACATTAATCTATTTAGGATCTCTTATTAACATGATGACCACCACAGTCTTAGGATTTTTACAGTTAGGACAATTTCTCTGACCTACCCATTCCATCCTAGAACTAGCAGACTGTACTACGGTAAAACCTGCTGGAGTCCTGGATAACATTATCGTATCAGTAGCCTCATGGAAATACCCTATCAAATTTATGGTCATAGAATCAAAGAATCCTTCTAAAGGGAATCCTATTATCTTGGGAAGACCATGGTTAGCTATTGCCAATGCTTTTATAGGATGTAGGGATGGAGAGATGACTATTTCCAATGGGTTGTCTACACAGAGACTTATATTATACCCCCCATCACAACCAATAACTGAAAACTCATGGGGATTAGATTGTTCTTTCGGGGATGAAGACTTTGATGATCTCTCCCTCCCATGTGATTTATCCTGGGAACTTCAGGAGCAGACCACTGGGAATGTATTAAATCAGTTTGTTTCTTCGACAACTTGTATAGATCTCCCTCGGTCTTTTGCTCAGTTCGACTAGATTTTTGGAAATGAGTTCGAAGAAATTATGGCTCTCTCAATGTTTACAGAAACACCTTGTATCTTCACGATTGAAGAGCATACAGTACCCTATACCATACCTTATGAGGTTGGACCAGAAATGTTTTACATATAAATGCAGGGTTAAGTGAAAACCAACAAGCACAACTGCTTAAAGTTCTTAAAAAACAAGCTGGAGCATTTCCATGGGAATACACTGATATGAAGGGTATACACCCTGACACTTGTATTCACCATATTTACATGGATCCAAATATGTCACCTGTAAGGTAGCCACAGAGGAGGATGAATCCTGCTCTAAAGGATATAGTGAAAGAAGAATTACAAAAAATCCTCACTGCTAGTTTCATCTATCCTATCTCATATAGTAAATGGGTGTCTCCCTTAGTGGTAGTCCCAAAGAAATTCATAGAGAAATGGAGCATTTGTGTGGATTTTAGAGAATTAAACAAAGCTACACTCAAAGACTACTTTCCTTTACCATTTATTGATCAAGTGTTAGATACCCTGTCAGGTAAACAATATTTTTCTTTTCTTGACAGAAATAGTGGTTACAACTAGATTTTAATAGCACCTAAATATCAAGACAAGACCACTTTTACATGCCATTGGGGAACATATTCTTATCGATTTTTTCCATTTGGCGTATGTAATGTGCCCTCCACATTTTAGCGAGCAGTCTTAGGAATCTTTTTCGATATTATACATGACTATGTGGAGGTATACATGGATGATTTTATAGCCTATGGTAATACTTTTCAAGAATTCCTTGACAACCTCGAGAAGGTCTTGATCCGATGTCAAGAAACGAATTTATCCCTCAGTCATGAAAAATGCAAAATGCTACTGACAGAAGGTATAGTTTTGGGATATCATGTTTCCTCCGAAGGAATTAAGGTAGATCCTACGAAGATCGAAGTAATGTTGGAATTCCCTCTCCCAAAACTCAAAAAGAGGTAAGAAGATTTCTTGGTCATGCAGGCTATTACCGTTGCTTTACTGAAATTTTCACTAAAATAACTGCACCTATGTTTAAATTGCTTACAAAGGATGTATAATTCCAGTGGACAGAATCCTGTCAAAATGCTTTTGAAATTTTAAAAGCTAAACTATCGGTAGCACCAATACTTAGGGGTTCTGATTGGTCCCTTCCTTTTCATATATCCACTGATGCCTCTGATATTGCCATAGGAGGAATCCTAGGCCAAAAATAGGGACAAGCACCTTATGACATTTATTTTATTAGTAATAATTTGACTCCTGTCGAATTAAATTATACTGTTACTGAAAAAGAATTTTTGGCAGTAGTTTATTCTATTAATAAATTTCACCATTACATTAGAGGTTACGAATTTTTTGTGCATACTAATCACTCTTCCATTATATTTCTAATGAATAAACCAATTACCAATGGTAGAGTGACCTGATGGCTTCTTCTATTGCAAGATTTTAACATCACGGCCATTATTGACCGACTTGGTAAAGAAAATCTAGTAGCAGATTTCCTTTCTCGTATTCAATGTGAAGGCGGTACTAAACCTGTTGATGACACTTTTCCTGATGAACATCTATTTGTTGTATCTGTTCAAACCCCTTGGTTTGCAAGTATTTCCAATTATTTATAAACTGAGAAAATACCAAACCATTTGTCCCCGCATGAGAAGCGTCGTATTATAGTTCAGAGTTCCAATTAATCTTGGGTTGGTAATGATGTCTTCTGCACCGGTCCAGATCTTATTATTTGACGATGCGTGCGAGAGGATGAAATGATATACATCCTCCATGCATGCCACGATGGACCATGTGGAGGACATTTTTATGATAAAAGGAAGGCATACAAAGTATTACATTCTAGTTATTATTGGCCAAACATTTTTAAGGATGCTGCCAAATATGTCAAAGGATGCAATAGTTGCCAAAGAATGGGTAGACCTACATCATCTGATCAGATGCCTCTACAACCCCAATTCATGATTGAACCCTTTGAGAAATGGGATCTTGATTTTGTACGACCAATTGCTCCCATGTCTCGTAAAATGAAATATATCCTAGTTTGCACGGACTATGTCACCAAATGGGTAGAATCCAAAGCTTTGTTTAGAGCCACAGAGAAATCAGTGGTAGAATTCATATATGAAGAAATATTCACCCAGTTTGGTGTACCTAGATAAATTGTTACAAACCAAGGTACTCAATTTACTTCTAAATTAATGAAAAAACTCACTACGAAATATGGCATCTGACACTACAAGTCTTTACCTTATCACCCTCCGGCTTATGCTCAGGTAGAATGAACTAATAAAATATTAGAATCCATTTTAACCAAAACAATTCACTTACATCATAAGGATTGGGCAGATAGACTCCTAGAGGATTTATGGGCCTATAGGACAACATGGAGAAACAATACTGGATATACCCCCTATGAGTTAGTGCATGGAAAACAAGTCCTTTTACCTATTGAATTTCAAATCAAAACCTTTCGTATGGCAGCACAATTAGGCATGGATTTGGATGAAGCACGGAAACAATGAATATTACAAATTAATGAGTTAGATGAGATTAGACAAGATGCACTCCAAAGAACCATGTTAATATAGAATCAACGAAAGACTGTTGATGTAATTGTAACTTCAGAATGTATTCACTTGTATTGCTTATCTATTGTAACCCGATGTTCATTCCAGGATGTATTGTAATATATTTGAGTCATGTCATACCCTGATGTTTATTCCGGGAAGTTTCTATAATGAGAAAGTCATGTCAAGTCATTGTGGGTAACCCTCCTATTGTTTAAGGGTTAAAGTCCTCACAGTTGTGGGGCCCTTGGGTTATTAGACTATCCTAGTGAAGTCGACCCTAAGTGAGTCATTGTACGTTGGGGCAATAGTCCCCACCATTGTGTTACCCTCCTATTGGTCAGAGGAGGCAAAGTCTCCACAAGTGGTGGGGCACTAGGGTTATTAGACACTCATAGAGATGTTGGCTCTAGTAAGTAATTGTTAAGTGAGGCCGACATGTTGGAGTGCACTTCAAGTGAACGAAAGAATATAAATAGAGAGTGAGAGCCTCTCTATTTATCACTTGCAACACACATCACTCACTCACTCAAGTGTGGCGCATTAGTGAGGAAGGAAATACACTGGGACTAGACAAGAAGAAGACTACTGCTGTTGAGAGTGCATCTTACTATTTTGGTGCTGATTCTATCTCTGAGGAAGTTGCGGGGTTTTCTCCTTTATGGTTTCCCCAAGGAAAACTCTTTGTGTCTCTTGTCTCTTGTGATGTGCTTATGTTTTATTGCTGTGCTTGTTTTTCTCTCAGTGAAAAGATCCTAAGATCATAATGCTAGCTTATATGATGAAAAACTAACATGGTATCAGAGCTAACCTAAGAAGAAGACATTGTGCAGCTACAGAAGCTAGGGATTATTACTTTTTGGGTCTCTCTCCACAATCCATCAGCAAAAGTATGCTAGGATGACTCTCCATTGAAGGGCGCATCTTTCTGTCGAAGCAGAATTCGATTCCGAGCATTTTCAGTTTTCGATGCAGAAATTAGGGATTTCTATAGAAGATGAATTTTTTATTGAGACTAGCATAGGATTTTTCTCCTCATCAAAACTGAAGTTTAGAGACCTGGATCAAGAAATTTGGTTGGGTGAAACTCCAGGAAAGTCAAACCCTAGTTTGACCCCGAGCTAGGAAAAACCCTAAATACTAAAACTGATACGTTTTGGTACATTCGCTGTATTCCTATTTTTGTAACGTATTAGAATCTTAAAATTGGAGGGGCCAAAGATAAAATTCTGATGAACACTGTGTCCAAAAACGAAGCCTCAAATTCACTATATTCTGGGCGATATGATCCCTCCAAATTAGGGTTCCAACCTCTTCCAGAATTCATCCTTAAACAGGACACCTGGGGAGAATTGCAATATCTTGGGCTATAGAGATCCAAATGGAATTCCTAAAGATGTTCCAGAAAGGGCATGGACTTTAATTTCAGTGGTCCAAATATCAGACTCAGAATATAAACCCATGACACGTGGAAGTCCGTACAACTTCGTTGTTCTGAACAATCCTGTAACATGTCACCTTGGGAAACGGATCATAAATCCAAAATGGTGAAACTAATTCTGATGAAACCTATGGTTTTGGATTAGGGACATGTGAGGTTACCTCCATGCAAAATTTTATGCATAGAGGAGCAGTAATTTCATAGATATCAGAGAAACAGTAACAGGGATTTCTGCAGAAGAAATTGGAAAATTAGGGCTTCTTGTTCCGGGAGCTTCCCTCCACTGTTTTCAGAAAAGGAGTACATTGGAAAACTCCATTTGAAGAGATATATATGTCTATGCAATCAGATCTGAAATATTCCAAGTTTTTAAAATTAGGGTTTCTGTGACAAACCCTAGATCAGCGAGCTCCGTAACCAAGATGGACACCTCAAATCAGTAAGATCTAATCCTTTGCTATTTTCATTTGAGGTTCTCATTTCAAAGTGATCTATCACATTAGATTGATGATAAGCTTGGTGAAGTTGACAAATTCCAAGATTAGAAGTATATTATCTCTCTGAAGAAAATGGATTGGACACCTTCATGAGTATAGAGGTTCCAGTTCCAGAGGGAGATGAGGCTAGAAGCCTTACACAAGAAGAACTTGGTCAAGGCCAAGAAGATCATGGTTGATTCAGTCATGGATCAACTTGTACCACAAGTGTCTTCCCTAAAGAAACCAATGAGGTTTGATTCCTTGACCAAGCTATTTGAAGGGAAGAACATACATCAGAATATGACCTTAAGAAACCAGTTGAAGAATGTGAAGATCCAGAATGCAGAGACCATGCAGTCATAAGAGTCTCTCAAATCAAGAATAACTTGAAGCGGTAAAAGAAGAAGTGAAGAATGTAGAAGTGGTGATGGCCACCTTGAATGGCCTCCCAGGACCATGGGATTCATTCATGCAAGGAATGTGTGCCAGAAGAAAGCGATTACTTTCAGTAGACTCCGAGAAGAAGAAGAATCTCGACTCATAAGAAGAGAAGAGAAGATGGGAGAAACTACAGATCAAGCTCTCACCATCCAAAGAAGATCCCTCAATCGATGGGGAATATGAAGATCTCAACTCTTGAAGAACTTCTTATCCACCTTAGCATTTGGATAAGAAACGATGCTATCATGAATGAGTAAGATGACGAAGCTGAAGGCTCAAGAAGGAGTATACCCACGAATCAAATAAAGATAAGTATTCAATTGTCATTTAATGCTATTATTTTGTTATGCATTTGTTGATATTTAGTTGATGTATTATGCATGATAGGATGTTTGCATTAATGGCAGTATACTACTAATATGCATGTGATGGGTAAGTAGCTCATGGTGCTATACAACTCTCCATTGCTACTTATCTAGAATGAAACCTCTTTGCTGACATATTGGATTAGTGCACAATCTCAATGTTGTCCTAGTAGAGATGGAAGGCATCTAGAAAGTTTCAGTGAGATATGGATGAATGTTGTATTGGCTAAAGTAGTTGCATGATCACATATTTATTCATAATAACTTGCCAGTATGAATATTCCTTATGAAATGTTTCTAACCATACAAATGCATTTGACTTGTAGGAAATACCGCATACATAATCGCCTACAAGCAAAGAAGAATGAAGACTTGTTCTAAAGAGCAAGTGACGACAGTTCAAGATGAAGAATAATATGATGAATGCAGTGACATCATTGATGCAAAATCTTCCAACTCTGAAGAAGTAACCAGAAGACCAGTTCAAGAAGAATGATGTCTAGGATGTAGTATCAATACGTGAAGGGAAGTTTGTAGCTCCATCATGCAGTAGATGGAAACATCGTGGGATACAAAGCAAGATTCATAGCACGAGGCTTCTCACGAAAAGAAGGCATAGACTACGAAGAAACATTTACAGCTATTAGAAGTAAAGTCACATGACATGCATAATCATGTGTGCAAATGAAAGAAGGCCTTGTACGAGTTCAGAAGACACCCATGGGATAACACATACATGATGAGCTTGATGAATATCATAACCTTTGCTACAAGGTTGATAAAGGATGACAAGCTCACAGATGGATGTCAGAAGAACTTTTGAAAAATTTCAAAATAGAGGATCTTGGTATCCAATGATCCTAGATGGATACTACTTGTCACTCCAGTACAAAATGGTTCAGTGCATAGAGTACGGAAGACAGAGGGAGTATGATGCTCCACTTCAGAGGGAGTGACTGCAGAAGATCCTGAGGTTCGACATGGTGCATAGATTACTAATGACAATAGGATTTACTGATATTAAAGCAGATTCCAACCTTTGCTTCAAGGTTGAAGGTGGAAGACCAGTGATGCTCCTGTTATGTGTCGATGCACTATTTTCTAGGCATGGAGGTGTGGAAAAGGGAAGCATACAGTAGAGATCCTGAATAGGTTTAGGATGACAGACTGCATGACCACACCTATGGCATCAAACATGAAGCTATTGAGTGATGCTTCATCAGAGACAGTTGATGCTATGATGTATCGTCAGATAATTGGATCCTTGATGTACCTGACGAACACAAGACCAGATATTTGCTTTGCTGTGAACACCTTGAGCCAGTTCTTGACAGACCCGAGAAATGTTCACTTGATTGCTAGAAAGCATATTCTGAGGTACCTGAAGGGTACAGTTGATTATGGGCTCAAGTACGATGCGAATCAAAAGATTAACCTGGAGGGTTATCTTGATTCAGATTGGGCAGGTAGTGCCATGGATATGAAGAACAATTCAAAGTGTTGCTTCAGTATGGGATCAGGTGTGATATCTTTGTTTAGCAAGAATAAATCCTATATGGCACTGAGTATAGCTGAAGCAGAGTATGTCGCAACTTGTTTAGCTAGTTGTGAGGTAGTATGGTTGCGAAAGCTACTATCTGATATATTTGATCTCCAGTTGAATGCTACTTGTATACATTGTGACAACCAAAGTTGCATGAAGTTGTCAGAGAATCCAATGTTCCATGACAAGTCGAAGCATATCGAGATCAAGTATCACTATATCAGGGATATGGTGCAGAGAGGAGTAGTGAAGCTCCAGTATGTTGCGACGGAGGAATAGATAGCTGATGTATTGACGAATCCATTGGCTAGGCTGAAGTTAGAGTACTTCAGGGAGAAGCTTGGTGTTCTCCAGATCGAGGTTTCCTCCATGGGAAAGTGATGAGTCCCAAAGCCATTCTGACGAGCAGGTCAAATGTAAGGGCTAAGCCATTCTATCATGGTGAGAGGATTTAGTTCCTTCCATGTTAGATATGAGTGCTGAGATTCATAGCCATTCTGACATGGTGAGAGGATTGGTTCCTTCCATGGTCAGATGTAAGGGCTGAGCCATTCTATCATGGTGATAGGGTTGCTCCCTTCCATGTCAGATATGAGTGCTAGCCATTCTGTCGAGTAGGACAGATGTAAGGGCAATTGCCATTCTAGGAATGGAGGCACCTGGTCAATTACTAGGATCACTCAGTGTAGGACTGAGTAGCCATTCTGATGTGACAGAGGGATGTGTTCCCACTTGATCAGATGTAAGGGCTGAACCATTCTGTCATGGCTAAAGGATTAAGTTCCTTCCATGTCAGATGTGAGTGTTGGCCATCCCGACGAGCAGGTCGGATGTAAGGTCAACTGTTATTCTCTAGGAGAATGGAGGCACCTGGTAAATTACCAGGTAGCTCAGTCGAGAAGGACTGGGGGCCATTCTGATATGACTGTAGGATTGGTTCCTACAAGATTATATGTGAGTGCAAGCCTTTCCATCATTGTGAGCAGGATGTGTTACTGCCTGGATGGATGTAAGTGCAGGCCCTTTCATCATTTTGGTAGGATGTGTTCCAGCCTGGGTGAATGTAAGTGCGGAAAGCTTTCATCATTGTGGTAGGATGTGTTCTGGCCTGGGTGAGAGTCATTCATCATTGTGGTAGGATGTGTTCCAGCCTGGGTGAATGTGTGGAAATCTTTCATCATTGTGGTAGGATGTGTTTCGACCTGGGCAAGAGTCATTCATCACTGTGGTAGGATATGTTCCCGCCTAGATGGATGTGCCTTTCTGATCAGTAGGTCAGCTATAAGTGCTGAAGCCTTTTCACAGATGATAGTGATTCCCTATCATGCTGGTGAATGTGAGTGTTGGGCCTTTCTGATGTGATTATAGGATTGGTTCCTATATGATCAGATGTGAGTGCTTGGCGTTCCTTTCTGACGAGTAGGTCAGATATAAGTACTGGGTGAATACCTACATGGAAGCTAGGCCTACAACCAGCATGAAAAAGGACTGGCTCTGTAGAAATTCCTGTGACAAGAAGAACCATGATATAGCACTAAGGATGATCTAGATCGAGTGATGATCCAGATCCAGTGATGATCCAGATCCAGTGATGACAGCCAGTGATGATCCAAATCGAGTGATGATCCAGATCTAGTCCCATGAAGATGATCCAGATCCAGTCTAGTGAATATGATCCAGATCGAGTGAGGATTTAGATCCAGTAATGATGATTCAGCAGTGATGATCTAGATCGATTGATGATCGAGATACAGATATGATGCTCCAGAGATGATCTAGATCGAGTGATGATCCAGATCCAAATGAAGATGACTTACAGATGAAGATGACTTGAAAATGAAGATGACTTTGAAGATGACGATGACCTAGATGATACAGAGAAGAAGACTTGTGCTGATAAATTGTGTCAAGAGAATACCTTCCTAGTTAAGAGGGAGTGTTGATGTAATTGTAACTTTGGAATGTATTCACTTGTAATGCTTATCTATTGTAACCCAATGTTCATTTCGGGATGTATTGTAATATATTTGAGTCATGTCATACCCCAATGTTTATTCTGAGAAGTTTCTATAATGAGAAAGTCATGTCAAGTCATTGTGGGTAACCCTCCTATTGGTCAAGGGTTAAAGTCCCCATAGTTGTGGGGCCCTTGGGTTATTAGACTATCCTAGTGAAGTCGACCCTAAGTAAGTCATTGTAAGTCGGGGCAATAGTCCCCACCATTGTGTTACCCTCCTATTGGTCAGAAGAGGCAAAGTCCCCACAAGTGGTGGGGCACTAGGGTTATTAGAAACTCATAGAGATGTTGGCTCTAGTAAGTAATTGTTAAGTGAGGTCGACATGTTGGAGTGCACTTCAAGTGAATGGAAGAATATAAATAGAGAGTGATAGCCTCTCTATTTATCACTTGCAACACAAATCACTGACTCGCTCAAGTGTGGCGCATTAGTGAGGAAGGAAATACAATGGGACTAGACAGGAAGAAGACTACTGCTGTCGAGAGTGCATCTTACTATTTTGGTGTTGATTCTATCTCTGAGGAAGTTACCTGGTTTTATCCTTTATGGTTTCCCCAAGGAAAACTCTTTGTGTCTCTTGTCTCTTATGATGTGCTTATGTTTTATTGTTGTGCTTGTTATTCTCTCAGTGAAAAGATCCTAAGATCATAATGCTAGCTTATATGATGAACAACTAACAAAGACATGGCATGATAAATTTACTAAGCAAAAGAAATTTAATACTGGAGATTGGGCACTACTATTCGATTCATGGTTTCAAAATTTTAAAGGGAAATTAACCACCCATTGGATGGGCCCATACGAAGTAGTTACAGCCTTTGACAATGGATCAGTAGAAATCAAAACAATTGATGGCTAACAAGTTTCCTTTGTAGTAAATGGACATAGACTCGGCATTTATCACCAACCGACATCTAAACAGGATTTTATACAGAATGTTTTGCAACAGAATGAAATGGAATTAGTTGAAGAAGAAGTTATTCCTCCTCCTCCTTATCCTTAAAAAAAATGTATTTTGGGTTATCATCACTTGTATATATGTAAATATGTGCTTGTTTCTTTGAATAAATAAGAGTCATTTCTAATAGATTGTTTACAAGGGACTCTTTTTCTTTTTATTATATATGTCTTCATGAATAAATTGAATCATCTAACAAGTGGTTTTACAGTTTGATTACAAATACATTATCTATATGAGCAGCGAACGGAGTATTATTTGGAAAAGGGAAGTACACTTAAACATTTATAAGGTGTCTTAACCTTTCTTGGGGTACTTTTGAAATTTGCAGCTTATACTGAAAATTTAAAAAATTATAATCCTCTGTATATCATAGTTAACTAGCTCTTCTATGATTCATATATTTTTTGGTATCTTGTTTCAGACATGTATATTTCTGATTTACTGTTTTGAACAGTTGCTTGATAGACCTACTTTCATTATCACATTTTTCACAATCTTATCTTACACCTATGGATTACTAGTTCATCCTATACTTGTTATCAAAACTTGTCTCTCAAGTATTTTGATGATAACTCGAGAGTAAGTGGAATTTTTGTCTGTGGGGAACATTACTTTTCTTTTCTGAAGAAGAAGGATTGTAAGGTTAAAGAACAACTCTAAGTTATTCTCTTTTGACATGATTTATGGTTCAGTCCATTATAAAATTACTTATAAGTTTATTTTACAAAAATGAATTATGTGTTTAGAAGGACTTAACACGTTCTAGTACCAATCGGCTTCCATATATTTAATATCATTATACAAGGCAAACCTGTCGGGGTACTAAACAGGCCTGCTGATAGCGAGTCAATGCTAAGTAAAAACTTAAAACACAGAAGCTCGATAAATGCAAGTAAACTCGTCGGGGTACTAAAAAGGCTCACTGGCAGCAGAGCTTTGCTTGCATGTTACCAAGGTAAACCCGTTAGGGTATCGAACAGGTCTGCTAGCAGTGGGGAAATATCGGGTAAAAGAGATCTGCTTAATACACCACTATGCACATGATTCATAAAACACTGCTAATATAAAGAATTTTTCTTTCAAAATAAATATTTCACAGACAATTGTTCATAATGTCATTTGTGAAAGGCTATAAGTTGGGCTTTTCCCCGGCCATCTAATTCAACACATATCTAGGATGTCCTTATCCTAGAAATGGGACCCATAACTGTAAATTTCACACACTCCGGGGTACACTTAAAATATTATCTAATGACAAGATATCTTTAAAATGGGGCATGGATGACTATTTTTTCTTATGGCATTCTTTTGGTTATCATATTATCGTTCAAGTGGTCTTTCTAAGCACTCCTATATTTTTCATGAATATACATAGCTGAATCATTTCCATTTACTAGTTAATTTTTCTTTTTCTTACAAAATAATAAACAGCATGATAGAACTCTTTATTCTCATTATCAGGAACAATCAATTCTTACCTCTTGTATGGCTTGAAGACACGCCATCTCTTTGGTTTGGGGGGAAGGATTAGAAAAAAATTAGATTGTTTTTACTTTTCATTATTTATGACACATCTATTTATCTCTAACAAATGATAAGTGTTTTCAGGATAATGTAAGCAATGGAACTTGGTTATAGCATGAAGCATAATTTTACAGCAAAATCAATATGGAGGACTATATGAAGGATTGAATGAAGGTCCAAATGAAATACCAAATAGTGATCTGAATAAAACATTGTGATATTACGTGCTTATGATTAAAATTTGCTAACCAAATTTTGTTTTTGGGAAAGTAGTTTTCACCTCCATGTCGATGCAAAAGTTTTTAGTTATCATTTCACTGTTGATAATCCTATCCTCTTCCCCAATCATGCATGTAAATTATTAAATGATCAATCTTCTTGTTATTCAAAATGCAATTTATGCCTTTGTGTCATATGTTCAACCTGTCCAAAGTTTTACTTTAGACATGGTTGAATTAATTTCAAACCTTATGAATGCCAAATTGTTTTGAACCTGAGAACTATTAAATTAAAAATGTTGAAGAACTCAACAAAGACATTTTAATCGTCATACAGTGTTTGACATGAAAGACATGCTATTTTTAATTTATAGGCTAAAATATTGAAGTTCAAATAACCTCCTTCATCTGCCAAATCGAAGGAAGCTGCTAGTGCAGCTCTGCCTTCTTCCTAAATTATTTTTCTTTTTGCTCAGCAGGACCTAGCATTTCTCAAGTTTGGGGGAATGTTGATCCTAGATTTGTTATCATTTTTGGCAGTTGAATTACTCATTTAAACATATGTTTTGTCATCTTTTGCATATTTTATGTCACGTGGATCATTATTCAGCCCCAGGTATGAATGTATTTAAGGTTCATATAAAATCCTTTTATTATTATCATTTTATGATTTTATTAATTAAAATTGGCATGGTTTGAAGTGTATTTGATTTATTAATTTTTATGTACATTTGTTTACAGGTTATATAGTCTTTTTGGAAAAATTAACAACAAACATGCATTCAACTAGCCATGTGCACCGCACGTCCAGCTCATCATCCAGCTTGCTGCGCGATATTTGTTGGCAGGTTTCCAGGCATTTGAATGTTGTTACTCCAGACCTTAGTTCTTAGAGAACTAGAAAATGGACATCACATTTCATCCCAGATATGCGCACAACATATCCAGCTCACAGTCCAGCTCATCGTTCAGTTCATTGAACCAACCGTGCACTGTTCAGAATGGATTTCAGGAATTAAGACATTGGAACAGTTTGCAAATTGTTTACTGTCCATGTATCTGGGTAATGAAGCTCGGGTTCTAGATGATATGCCAACCTGAATCCTCCTTCATTGGAAACCATATCACCTTTCCACACGTTTGAATGATGGAACGAATTGCGTTCTAGAAGACTCTCCTGTGTACGATGTCTATGCTCGCCACCACTCCACCAGTCACGCTGAAGAAGGAGTCTTATGTCATACCAACCACACTGTAGAGAACTGTTCATGCTGAATGAGGGAGGACAAGTATACGTTAGAGTTTGATTAGTAAAATGCCATTATGGTTTACTAAATTTAGAGAGCATTCGACCACTAAAGGGTCAACTTTCTCATCCCTTTAAAACATTGTATATAAACATCTCCATGTGAAGAGTTAGAGAGTTGATCATTTCAGTTGTTAGACAGTCGTTTTTGAAGAGAAGAATTATGTAACTTTGTTCCATCATTTTAATAAAGAGCCATATGCTTTGTTTTTTATAATGATTGCATTTTAGTAAGCGTTAGCTAGGCACCACCCCTGATTGCTGAGAGGACCCCTCATCAACCAGAGGTTCATTCTTTCTGTTTAATTTCATTCTCTTCTTTCTATTGTAGCTAGTTTAATTTATTTTTATTAGATTGTTGTACATGTTCATTTCATTTATTTCCTATAAATGCAAATTTATTTCTGAAGTTAAATAGTTAACTGTGTGCATAGTTTGCTTTCAGATTTTCTTTTAGTCATTTCATTTCCAGGTTATTGTTCAGTTTTATTTGCAATTAGATAAATAGACTGCTTTTTTATCAAGTTAAATAGATTCAGTTCTGTTTATTTCCTTTCTGTTCCAAGTTTATGCAATTTGAATTTCAGCTTGTTGATTAATATGCGATGATTTCTTTTCATCAATTTGTTTAAGTATATTTCACTATCGAATTTGATTAATAAGTAGGTTTATAACCTGCCCTTATGCATTAGATTTACATCTGCACAAATTCAGCTGGAGATTAGATCATTTAGGTTATTTTCTATTATTTTAACTGTGCAGACTCTCATTCGTACAACCTGTTTAAACTATCATTCAGTCACCCCTTTCAGACCTACAGTTCAATCTCTCATTCAGCCCATAGTTTCGTTTTTAATGTTTTTTATCTGTTTTGAGATTGTTTTAAGTTCTGTTTCTATAGTATTTGAAGTATGCTTTGATTGTAATAGTTAGATGATAGTTATATTTTACATTAAACTTAAAGTTGGATTGTTTTAGGTTATTTATTAAAAATTACCTTACTCCTTTTTACCTTGAATATATTTTGAGCTATTTTATGTTTTGTTTCTTGATTTTGTTTCTGATTCCTTTACTGTTGTACTATTTTGTGTTCATGCCTTTGGATTGATTTATCCGTTCGCATGTAAAATTTAGTGTTATATGTGTTATCCTTGGCATGTTTTTAGGTTGTGCCTTTTACATTGTGTTATTGTTGAAAGAGACTTGTAGGACAGAATTCAAAGATATTCCCATTAAGTTTTCTACTTGTTTTTTTTTATTAAGTTTTCTACTCACTTCTCTTGTTAAGTCTTTTTATTAAGTTTTCTTTTTTAATTTTTCTACTTGCTTATAAGTTAGGTCTTCCTTGCATCTTAGTTTTCCATTTAAAAAGATAGTTGTTGATAATATCTTTTTTAGTTTAAAGTTATTTATTTATAAGAAATTAAAAATTATTTAGTTTATTATTCTGTTCCATTTTAATTACTTTAATAGTTTAATTCTTAGGAGTTTGACTCGGTTTTTCATTTTGAAATATCTTTCGATCTTTTTTTTTGTTAATATATTTCCACAACACCATAGGAACCCCTCTACCTTCGCATATATTTTGTGTCAACTCTAATCCTACCAACCTCGGTCGTTAATTAAATATTAGGTGAATTAATCTAGACGATATAGCACCCAACAAGGAGCAATGTATAAGTATTCATACTTTTGATGAAGCAAGGGTTGGAACCTGTGATATTTTGGAGACTTTGTGTATTCATAGTATTCCTTTAATAAAATTGCAGAGCCGAAAGTGGGTGTTTTCTCAGAGATTGTTGTGTTATTCCATGTTATAGTCTGTGCTTTCCTTTCCTATGTGAATGGTTTTCCAGTTTATCTTGTCATTATGTTTTCCTTCATGTCTGAAATGAGAGTATAACAATTTATAATTCATATTTACTATGCTCTAGCTGTTCTTTTCAGATGTCCACCAGAATTTTCTTCTAAAGTTGATACATAATTCATTTTTGCAATGCTCTGTGTTAATGGTCTATTCATGTTCTTCCTGTTTCACCATACAATCAAATTTTGACTATGACTGAGTAGCTACCTTGCCTCTGTTTAAAACTTCCATGCAGAAAGTTATGTTTATCTATATTCATATTTTGACTCCATATCCCAATGGTCATGTCTTCAGTTTCAACCAATCTTCCTAATTACAAACAATTTCACTTATACATATCTGGTCTCGTTAATATTCTGTGAGAGATCCCTCTTTGAAGAGAAAAAAGCCAGTTTTCTCTTTTAAAGTGGTTTCTTTTGTTACCTGGGAATATCCTTCACAACCTTTGGTAATTTTCCAGTGTTAACAAATTGGCGCCATTGTCGAGGAACAAAGTGCATATCAGCCCTAGGAAGAAGGACAAGGATTGCAAAGTTTCATAAACAAAATTTATGTGGGCAAGTAGAAGTTTCCACAGTCAAAGAAGGTTGTACATTTTCCCTGGAGACTTTACATTTATTTTGAATAGTATTGCATAAAGACATCCTGGCTTTCATGAGAGAAAATACAAGAGGTAACCCTAATATTGAAATTTTGCAAAGTGTGGAAAATACCGAAAGATTGCTTAAAAATAAAAATAAAGAAAAAATAAATAATTCTTAGTTTGGTGCATCATCATATCAATATTTTCACAGTATACAAGAATATGAATGGGAAACTAGTGTTGAAAGATTACTGTTGAAATCATTGACCTAAAGAAATTTGAGATTGATGCTAGTAGGTTAGAATCATAATATCTTCTTGATTCCTTTTGGCACAACCTTCAAACTCCAGTAAAAACTGAAGAAACTACTTCTATTGTCCAAAAACCTCAGTTTCATACTTCCCAATTTATTCAGAAACCTCCAGTTTTTCAATCTTCACCATTTGTTCTAAATCCACCTGGACCAATGGTTGCAGCTAGGTTTTCCACATTAGCCTTACCTATAGTGTTGCATGACCTTCCCTTAAATTATGCCTAGAGGATTTCATTGTATGATGGAGAAGGAAATGTTACTGCAAAATACCATGTTGGAAAATTTAATGATTTTATAGATTTGGAAGAAGTTGATCATGAGGATGTCAAGATGAGGCTATTTGCATAGAGTTTGTCTGGGGAAGCTAAAAAGTGGTATAAAGATTTACCTAATAGGTCTATCTTAAACTTTGCAGAATTCCAAACTGCGTTCTTGGATAGATGGGATGATAAACATAGTCCATTGAAAGTTCTGTCCCAGTACAATAATCTTAAAAAGGGAGGTTTTGAATCAGTTCATGAGTTTTT
Organism: Pseudotsuga menziesii; assembly: GCA_001517045.1. NCBI lineage: Eukaryota > Viridiplantae > Streptophyta > Pinopsida > Pinales > Pinaceae > Pseudotsuga > Pseudotsuga menziesii. The sequence continues at coordinate 19,317 of LPNX010077692.1, read as the reverse complement.
AAGTAGGTTCATGAGAGTCTATAATTCAATACCTACTGATATTAAGCCTTCACCTGGTGCTGCTAAACTTCATTATGCAGAAGCCTTTGATAATGATTTTGCATTGTTGTTGAGAGAAAGGAAATCAGCCACTCTTCTTTCTATGTTTACAGATGCCTTAGAAGTAGAAGCTAATATGATGGCACGTGGGAAGATAAAACAAAGGGTAGATGTTGATACGAGGAAAGGTAGAGAAGAAATGCCCTCCACCTTTGCTTCTTCTTCATCTAGTGATACAAAATTTGAAATGATGTTGAAAACAATGAAAAAATTAATGGATGGGATAACTATGGATACTAGGTCAGTGAATCGAGAGCAGAATGAACCGCAGATCAAAAATCCTAACTTTAGAAGGCTTATTCTTCCTCCACTCCCACAGAATAGACCAAGAGACATGAGGAATCCAAGAAACCAAGAAGATTAGCAAATAAGACCACCTTTCCCTAAAAATTATGTTGTTGATGATAATAGTGCAGAGTCTATTGAATACCATATTCATCATTTTGGTGATTTGGATTCTAATATCTATTTGACTGAGGAGGAACACAGTATGTTTGCATAGGTGGATGATAATAAAGATTTTGAGGAGGAGTTGGAACAATATCAGAAGGGGTATATGCATGCTATAGATGATGTAAAAAAGATCAAATTGAGATGTAGAGATGTTATTATAAATAAAGGAAGGTTAAATCCAAATCATCCTTCTAGTAGTCAGATGAATACAGAAAAAAGAAATGAAAAACAAAAGGAACATGTTGTACATAAAGAGGTTGAAAATAGAACTGAAAAAATAAAAGAGTTAAAACAAACAGCACCCATGGATGTAGATAAAATTTATTCCATATTTAATCTACAAAGTGAACTTGCTAAGTTGAAGATTTCAATTCCTTTTAATGAACTACTCAAAAATTAGGAGTATAGGGATACAATAACAAAAATGATTAGAAATCAGGGAGAGACTCAACTAGATATTTTGGAAGTGACAGATGACAATCCCACCATTATTTTAGGGTCTAATATTGATAATATGGATGATGAGGAAGTACCACCATTTTATATGAGCTTAAATGTGCATGACATGGTGTTACATAATGCTATGTTGGATTCAGGTGCTTCACATAATTTGATGCCTAAAGGAGTGGTAGACAGTTTGGGATTAGAAATTACAAGGCCTTACAAATATTTGTATTCTTTTGATTCCAAAAGGGTGAAATTTTTGGTTTGATAAAAGATATGGTAGTATCCTTGAATAAATTACCATCTAAAACTATGGTCATGGATGTTGTTGTGGCTGATCTCCCTCCAAAATTTGGTGTTTTGTTATCAAGATCTTGGAACTCAAAGTTAAAAGGAAGTTTGCAAATGGATATGTCTTATGCTATAATTCATGTTATTAATGAAAATAAGCAACTGTACAATGAAAAGAGATCACCTTATTTTGTTTGCAGTAGAGATCAACCAAAAGTTCATCATATTTATGCTATTGATGCAGATTTAGGGTCATCTATTTTCTTCAATGATGTTTCTCCTTGTGCTTCAAAAGTTGTTGTGCCAAGTAAATGTAAAAAGGATAAAAAGGTGATAAATGAATAGGAAGCAATAGAAAGAAAGCAAAAGGAAGGTGTATGGACTATGTATTTTGATGGTTCAGTTGCTAAAGTGGGTGTTGGTGCAAGTGTATATATATATTCCCTTATTAGATATTTTAAAGCTTTTTCTTACAAGTTGACCTTTGAATGTACTAATAATGTGGCATAATATGAATCTTTGTTGTTGGGTTTGCATGCATTGAAGGATTTGGGAGCTAAACGAGTCAAATTTTTTGGAGATTCAGAATTTGTGATTAATCAAGTGAATGATAGTTATCAAACTAAGCATCCTAGATTGAGAGCTTACAGAAATGAAGTGTGGGATATGTTTGGGAATTATTTCAAAGAACATAGTGTCAAAATGATTCCTACATATGATAATATAGTAGCAGATTCATTGGCAATTGCTGCTGGAAAATTTAGGACTCCTACTGTAGGTAAAAGAAAATACAAGCTTGAAATTATGAACATGCCTTCCATACCAAACAAAACCAAGTATTGGCAGGTTTTTGAAGATGATATGCAAATTAAAAGATTTCTGGAATTGTTTGGTGAATTTCTAAATACCCAAATGGAAAATGAAAATGTAGATTTTGAAAAATTTTCAAGATGTAGATGAAGAAGAAGTTGCTAAAACAGAGAAGTTAAAAGGCTCACTATGAGGGAAATTTATAGTCCAATTGTAGAGTAATCATATCCCCAAAGGTTTGATTCTCTTAGAGAAGCTTTTTGACCAGAATGATGTTGTCAAAGAACCTAAATTTAAGCCTACTGAAAATGTTGTTGAAGATAAAAACATTGGTACTAAGGAGAATCCTAAAATTGTAAAGTTGTCCAAGAAATTTCCTGCTAAAGACAAAGATCAATATGTGAACCTAATGAAAAAATACACTGATGTTTTTCATGGAGTTACGAACACCTCAAAGAGTATGACACCTCCATTATACAACACACAATTCCAATTGAGCTTAGAGAAAAACCAATTAGGCAGACACTCAAAAGAATTAATCCAATGATGTTTCCTGTCACTGAAAAGGAGATCAAAAAATTATTTGATGCAAAAATAATTGTAACCCTAAGATTCTCCAAATGGGTTGCTAATTTAATGCCTGTTAGAAAGAAAAATGGTGAAATAAGACTATGCATGGATTTCAGAAATTTGAATAAAGTATCTTTGAAGGACAATTACCCTTTGCCAAAGATGGACCATATTTTGTAGAGAGGGGTAGGTTCAGACATAATTTATACTATGGATGGGTTTTCAAGTTATAATCAAATAAAGGTGCTACCTCAAGATCAGGAGAAAACTGCTTTCACTACACCATGGGGTACATTCATGTATGAAAAGATGCCTTTTGGATTAATGAATGCAGGAGCCACTTTCTAGTGTGCTATAGACATTTCTTTTGTGGATGAAAAAGACAGGTTTGTAGTGATTTACATGGATGATATTAGTGTATATTCTAGGTCTGACAAGGAGTATATCAAACATTTGGAAAAGGTTTTCCTTAAGTGTAGGAAATATGGAATTTCATTAAATCCAAGGAAGTCAAATTTTTCTCTAGAAGAAGGAAAGCTTTTGGGCCATATTATTTCCAAAGAAGGTATAAGGACTGGTCCAAAGAGAGTGAGTGCAATTATGAAGGTAGAGGAACCAAGAAGTAAGAAAGAAGTACAGTCATTCACTGGGCAGGTAAATGTTTTGAGGAGATTCATTCCTAGTTTTGCTGACATATTGATGGACATTTCTAATATGCTGAAAAAGGATCATGAAATCAAATGGACAGTGGAGGCTAAGAAATCTTTCAAGAATATAAAGCAAGCTATTACAGAAGCTCCTGTGTTGGTAAGTCCTTATTTTGATAAATATTTCTTAGTGTTTTCATATGCTTTATAGCATACTATTGCAGTTGTTTTGTTACAAAAGAATGATCAAGGTGAAGAACAGCCCATAGGATTTTTTAGTAAGATGTAAAGAGATGGAGAGTTAAAGTATGATATCATGGAAAAACAAGCATATGCTCTGATTAAGGCCCTAAAATATTTTAGTATTTACATTCTTCATTCATATGTAGTTGCATATGTTCCCAGCAGTGTGGTAAAGAGCATACTTACACAACCAGATCCATAGGGGAGAAGAGAAAAATGGATTGCAGTTCTTTTGGAATATGATATTGAAATCAGACCCACAAAGTTGATTAAAGGACAGGGATTGGCTAAAATGATGATAGATTCCAATTGTAATTTTTTGCAGCTAAATTTTCTGTCAGGTCAATCAAATCAGTTGGACACAGCAGTACAGATGATGCCTGATTTTTCTATTTCTCCATGGTATCCTGATATTGTTTATGTGTTGCAAAATTTATAGCCTCCTGCAGAGTTAAGTAAACCTAGAGCAAGGTTTGTGAAGATGAAGGTTGCAAAATTTTGTATTTTGAATCAATATTTTTATTGGAAGGATTCTGGTGGAGTATTACTGAATTGTCTTCTGGAGAATGAATCTCATCAAATAGAAAAATATTTTCATGAAGGAGATTGTAGGGGACATCATTCATGGAAGGTAACTGCAAATAAAATTTTGAGAGCAGGATTTTATTGGCCTTCACTATTTTTAGATGTGTATAAAGAAACCACAAAAGTCATCAGTGCCAATTTTTTGATGGAAAGAGGAAAGTGGTTCCACTTCCTCTTAATCCCATATCACTAGAAGCACATTTCCAACATTGGGGGTTGGATTTTATTAGGGAAATAAATCCAAATTCCTCAAGACAACATAAGTGGATTTTAACAGCAACTGATTATTTTACCAAATGAATTGAAGCAATACCTACTAAAAGAGCTACAGATGCAATGATAATAGATTTTCTAGAGAATAATATTTTGGCAAGATTTGGTTGTCCTAAGAGGATTGTAACAGATAATGCAGCTGCATTTAAGTCCAAGAAAATGATGAATTTATGTCATAAGTATCATATAAGTTTGAATCATTCTACTACATATTATCCACAGGTTAATGGATTGGAAGAGTCCTCTAACAAAATCTTGGTGAGGATAATTAAAAAGTTGTTGGAAGAAAATAAAAGAGCATGGCATATAAAGCTGAAATATGCTTTGTGGGATGACAGAATCAGCACAAAGAGGGCCAATGGAATGTCACCATTTCAATTGGTGTATGGAGTTGAAGTGATTTTTCCAACATCTCTAGGAGTGCCAGTTATGAAATTATTGCAGGAACAGCAGGATGAACCTAATCATATGCAAAGGAGAATAAACCAAATTATTGAGCTAAATGAACTAAGGGATAAAACATATGATAAGGTACAAATACATCAGGATAAAATGAAGAATACCTTTGACACAAAAGGTAAAACAAGACACTTTCCAGGTCGATGATTTGGTGTTAAAGTGGGATGCTCCACATGAAGACAAAGGAAATCATGGTAAGTTTGATCATTTGTGGGTAGGTCCATACATTATTGCAGCACACAGGGGTAATAATGCTTTCATTCTACCATATCAGGATGGGTCTCAGTATGAAGGAGGTCCAATAAATGGGATATTTCTGAAACATTACTTGGAATAAGGGGAAAGAAAATTTTATGTATTATAGTGTAAATATTTCTTTACTTTCAGTCAATACATATGGTGAGCCAGAATATTTGAAGCCCGTAGAGAAGGCCCTTTGATCAGAAGGGGTGGCCATATTTTAGTTTTTTGTGTTTCTTTCAGAAAAAAAAGAGATTTGGATTATCAATGGATTTGGAAACTGGTCTACGGGGTTCTTTTCTACCTCGCAGGGAGGATATCATCCCTAGTGGAGCCAGTTGTTAACACCATGATTGAAAATTGTGGATTATTTGATCTAAGGGTTTGAAAATATGCATATGTGAAAATTTTGGGTGAAAGCACTCTCTAGGTTAATAGGTGATCGTATTCTTTCATTATGGAACATTGGATGAAAAGAGGGGTTTGATCTACGGTGGTGGATCATTCCGTCGATGAAACATGGGGAAGAAATTGAAGTCATCTCATTGGTGGAATGGAGATAAAAGGGGTTAAATATAGAGGGCCCATATTTAAACCACTATAGATCAATGATGGTGAAGCATTCCAGGGATGGGATATGCAAGGATAAAAGAAGTTTTACCATTCATGGAATGGGTTAACAAATGGAAAGATTGGATGGACAGGATGAGAGCAGAGATAGATCTATGGCCAGGAATAATTCTGCAGATTGAACTAGCATGGAGAAAGTCTAAAATGAAATCCGTGAAAAGTGGTAGGGGCCACGATGATCAACGGTCCCGATAGAGCTCAGGATTTGATCAACGGATAAGGTGCATTCTGCGAATGGAAGTTGCTTGATAAATCAATTATGAAAGGATTTGCGGAATGTTTAAAGTTTCCACAATTGAACGGTCCTGATAAAGGCAGGTTTCAGATCAAGGGCTAATATTGATTCTGTTGAATCGAGTTGTGCAAGATGTTAGTCTTGAGTATCAGTGTTGAGATATTGCACATGGATGGCTTAGATTTTGAAGAAGAGAAAATATACAATGTACATTATGGGAGTTGTGCCATTCTTATGAAACATAAAAAAAATTATAAAAATCATCTACGTAGAGTTTCAAAAGTTTTTTTTCTAAGCTATGGAATTGGCGATAACCTTGACTGTTGCAAAGTTCCAGCATGGACAGAATCGAAACACTGTGCGAATTGACAAGGTATGCATCTTGAAACTTTCCAAGTACTTCTGAAAAAAAATAAAATGGATGAGATAGAAGTGGTAGAAGTGGCGGATAATGAAGAAATAGGGGTTTCCTGTCAAAGGGATGAGAAGAATTTTGAAGACAAGAATGTTGAAATTTTTTATACTATTTTAATGAATGAACCGTTTGAGACGGATAAGAATAAGTTGAAAATTATTAAGGACTAGGTTAGTGATACCCATGGTGTTTTCAAATCCTTCTTTTACTTTTTCTCTGTCAACCAGACCCCCAATTTCCCTGAATTTGTAGAGTGGTGCGTGGATAACTATTCTGAAGCTGAAGGAGTCATTATGAATAAACCTAAGCCTAGGATGCTTTGCCCTATTTAGGCCTCTACTATATGCAAATCCCTATCTCTCCCACAGTATTTTGTTCAGTTATGACAAGAATATAAAGAAGAAAATATCATACATTTCTTCCAAGACTCCATAGCTGAAAGCAAAGAAGCCTTTTTAAAGTCATGCTTGAAACCTGATAGTGAGGTTATAGTTCTATCTTACCCGATTGACCTGGTTCTATTTAATGAAGAAACTTAGTTTTGTATAACTTTAGCTAGTGAGCTTTTGGGGTTAGATACTAATGATTATGTTACATAGTCACTATTGAGTCTATTGTTTGTCTTAAGTACTTGCCAAATTGATTCTAAAATTCTAGGTTAGTCCTTCTGGTCTTGTTGCCTTAAATTTGATAAGTTCCTAGCTGAGAACATTTGTTCTCAGTTAGTTAACTTCCACGATACCATAGTTTTCAGATTCCAGACCTTTTTGCTGAGGATTTTGTGTCACATAATGAAGATAAGTTACATTTTCCTGAGTTGGTGATCACAAATGAAATGACCCATAATTATTGCAAGTTTATGAATGGTTTGATGGCAGAAATTTATAGTATTTTCTTCCAGGAAAGACTACCCAGGGTATTACCAGAGATGAAGGAAACATTACAGTTGTCCCCTAGAAAAATCATAGGAGATTGGTTACTTTCAAAATCTAAAATAGTTATAACATTGTATGGATTTGTGCACCAGCCTTATATTCTTCTAGCCTATCTGACAACCAGGATATTCTCTTTGAAATTTCTTAGACAGAAGCTTATAGTTGAAGAAGAACACATATTAAACTTCAGGAATAATTTGGATATGAAATTTCCCTGGGAGGAAGGTCCATATGTTGTAAAATGTAGAGCTTCTCTACCCATAATTGATAATCTGCTCAAGAGCATGGGGTTTTCTTTGGGAACTGCAATTAACTATGATCCACACCAGGTGATTTCTAAAAGAAGATGGGAAAATAACAATAAACCTGTTGAACATATTGAAGTAGATGGACTCATGGAGGAAGCTAATTGGGAATATTATCTTGACAAAGCTCTAGATAATGTCAAAATGGAACAAGACTGTGTATCTTCCTTTCCTGGAAATAATTCTCCCCCAATGGATCTTTTTAATATAGTTACAATTTCTGGTAATGTTTCATCCTTAATAAGTTTTTCAAGAACTTCAAAGAAGATATAACATTCAGATTTCATTGACACTGAAGAAAAAGACACTACTAGCACACCAAAGAAGCAGAAAACTAAACAAGAGGGACAAATGGTACATGTGAAAAAAAGTAGTATGAAAGGTAAAAAGAAACAAGAAAACCCCAAAGTAAATAGTTTAAAACTTCAAGAATATGTGTTTGATGGATTAACCCCTAATAAGTATTCATCAAAGGAGGAATGGTTGGCTACCTACAGGGAAAAGGCTGATAAAATTTTTGATGAGACAGTGAAATTATATGAGGAAGTAAGACAGTTTCCCAATCTAGATGTAACATTGAAAAATGTAAGGGATCATGCCAAAGATACCCTAAGTTTGGCTATGACTGTTGGCCATAAGGTATCAAAGGTAAATGTGAACTTGGAAAATATCCCTACCACAGACATTATACATTTTCATAGAGAAACATAATGATATTTTATACACAAGACTACTCAAATCTACATTGTAGGTATCTAAGATGGAGTCGAATAAAAAGAGATCCCAAGACCTCCTAAGAAAATAAAAGGTTGAGAACAAGGCCCTTCGAATTAAGACTAAAAATTTGCAGGATTATTTGTTGAAGGTTGATGGCAAGTCAGATAAAGGAGCAGTGCCTCAGAAGTTAGTTGATGAAAAAGAAAAAGAGGTTCAAATTCTGAAAAAGAAATTGAAAATTCCTTCCATTCAGCTTATTCATACTTATGAATTGACATAGTGTGAGAAAGAGAAAGAAACATTAAACACAAAATTGACTAATTGTAAAGTCAAGTTGTTAAAGCTTGAATAAAAAGAAAAGCAGTGGGAAAAAGATGCTAAGCTTCTGGTAGAAAGTGAAAAGGATCTAAAGGCTAAGATTCCATCAAAAGAGAAAGAATTACAGGAGAAGTGTCAAGAAGTTAAAAAGCAATCTATTGTTCCTTTTGTAGATGTAGATGCAACCTCTCTTTCTAGGGAAATGTCTTAGGTAAAGCTAAAAGATGTAGAGCTCATAGGGTTAAAACATCAAAACCAGAATCTAGAAGAGATATCTCTGAAAAAACAAGAAAATGGAGGAGATATGTCAAGACTTAATAAATCAAAATGCTAAGTTAACAAAGCAGGTGATTGGCCAAATGGTTTTACAAGGAGATAGACATATCATTTGGGATGAAATTATTAAAGAGGCTAATAAGTTTAGACCCTATTTAGAATTTATTGCAGATTAGGAGAATGCTCTGAAAATATTCTGAGAGAATATTTTGACAGTAAAGAAAGGATTAAATAAGAAGTTAATGCAGGTAGCTCAGAATTCTATCGATTTTTTAAGTGCTTTATCAAAAGATCAAGTTAGAAGGTTTGGTATCCAAGACAAAGTGGTTATTGCATCTTGGGCTAGAAAAGTAGTTGGAAAGTACATAATGTTCGATACTGTAGAGGCTAAAGTTGATATCATTAGTAACAGAGTTAAATAAGTGACTAACTTATTTACTCCATTGGTAAACAGGGCAATTCCTTTCTTCTGGGAGGAAATGGGACCATTATTTCCTCAAGAGGAATATCTGGAAAAGCTGATAAATTGTAGGTCAGATCACAACAAGTTTCAAGATATGTGGCAAGCTCTGTCTGGGAGAGTTGTGTTTGATAAATTGGCTGAAGAATTTGAGTTACTATTTGATTTTAAAATCGTGTGTGCCAAGCTGCCCAATCTTTCATATGCAGACAACATGGAGATCAGAATTCTAGCACTTGAAATGGTTGTTACAGCCTTGCCTAATACTGAATATTGGAGAGCAATTATGCAATATGGATCAACAAAGTATAAGATACATCCATGAATACATCGAGGAATTCAGCAAAGGATATTTTATAAAAAAAATGTTATTTTTTAAAATTCATTAGTTAAGAAGTTTTGTTATCTCATAACTATTTTGTAATAAATCAATACTTTGACATATGTAATAAACAGTTGAAGCCCTTAGGCAGTTAGGTTTATTGTTCAGCTCAAGGAGTAGTGTATAAGTATTCAGACTTTCACTAGTAGAAAATGAGAAATTAATGACTAAAAAAATGACTAAAATCAAGCTATAAATGACTATTTTTGAGTCGGTGACTAATAGTAGCAAATTACCACTATCTTATAGCTAGTCGTATTTCACTAGTCATTAATAGCTTGACTTAGTAGTCACTAATTTAGTCATTGATTTGGTCATTGATAGACAATGATTTAGTCATTGATAGTCAATGATTTAGTCATTGTTTTAGTCATTGATAGTTAATGATTTAGTCATTGATTTAGTCACGGATTTAGTCATTGAGTTAATCATTGATTTAGTCGCTGATTTAGTCACTGATTGCAACCATTAATGACCAAATATACGACTAAATAAACTACTAGAAGTTAACATATTAATGACTAATCTAAATACGACTAAAATACGGGAAATT
>LPNX010077675.1:406202-418599 GCA_001517045.1 Pseudotsuga menziesii | reverse complement strand
ATATATATATATCTGAGAGAATTCTCTTGCATATCAGGAAACCAAGCATAAAAGGAAGGAGAAAGAGTGCAAGGCTGTCCTTTGAGAAAAAGAGCAGGAAATTGAGGCGCAAGAATAGAGCCAATTTTCACTGGCTGAAGCCATCAAGGAATTAGTAAGAAATTTCCCCTTAGAGGAAGGCCAAGAATATGCCAATACGACCACTAAGGTAGCAGGCATGTCCCAAATTGTTGTAGACCTAAGGAGATAGGTCGAGGAGCTAAATGCAAGGAAAATGCCAAGAACACCTCTTGCGATGCTTGAAGAGTGCAACAAAGTAGCGTCTGAGGCTGCTAAAAGGATAAGACAAGGGGAAAAACTTTTCACCGAGGCAGTTGAATCCATTTTTGTGACGTGGGAAGCACTTCTAGAGGATGATACCATCGATAATATCAAGGAAGATGCGTGGCAAGATGATTTTAAAATCACTGCAGTCAAACAAGACATGAAGAATTTGTTTCTTAAGGAGAACATTGCAAAATTAGCTGAGCTGAAACAGCTCCAAGAGGAAGTCCAAACTCTTTGCGACCAAGAAAGCAGTAGGAATGATGAAGTGACAATGCATTAGTTGGAACCAGAACAAGTTACATGGCTTATTAATCCTATACAGCAAAAGTGCCAACATATCACTCAGTCACTGGAAGAGGGATCGTCAGAACATATCAGTTCTGAACATGTGGAACATTTGGCCAAGAAGGCTAAGGAAGTGACAGAGAAATTTTCTAGGGTGTAACAAATTTTGAAGGAATTTCAAGACAAGGTTGGTCCTGTTGCACAACCTACGCTAGAGACTTGAATTTTGCAAGAACTTCAAATTTTGTTGATTTTCTTATTGGATTAGGATGAGCCACATGTGAGTGTTGGGGGTCTGTTGGCCCAGGAAAAGTGCACAAGGAACAATCTGATGTGCAAGAGCAAGATAGGAAAAACAGGCGTGCGACAGAGAAAAGCAAGAAAGGAAGAAGCGCAAATGCAGAGCAGAGGAATATGCGATGAGGATCACAAAAATAGAAATGGATAAAAGAGGCAGGTACAAGAGTTAAATTTGGGAAGAGGAAAGTCAAGGAATACTGTAGAAGGATGAGCCGATAGAAAAATAGAAGGACAATTTTGCAGCTAGTTATGCATTAGAGAAAATTTCAACTCAAAATGGCCCTTTTAACTCTAATTCAAATTCCATATCGTCATGTCTTCGCTAATTAAATTTATTTAAATTTGAAATACCATAAAGTTCTTAAATACTTTTTTAATATAAATTTGGGGATATGTATCATAAAAAAAACTACCTTTTGTTTGTATTTTTGACATATCTCCCTGTGTTTTTACTCAAATTTCGATTGGGAGAGCTTGTTGGATGCGTAATTAAATTTCACATCCAATGAGTACCCACTTGGCATACTTTTGAAGGACCCTGATGCCCAAAAATCATGATATGGCCAAAGGATTGGATCACAAACTAGTTCTGATACCAAATGAAGTGAATATTTATTCACTTCACACAATCAATATTACCAAAACAACTAAAATATTCTACAAGCCATTAATAGGACAAATATATATTGATAATTGGATAGATAAAAAGATATTTTACAAGAATTAGTGTCAATATTTTACACCCTAAGTGGTAAGAGGGCTAACTTTTCAAGTCAACTCTTAAGTAACTAATTAATTACCCTAATTAACCTACTTAGTATAAAATGTTAATATTTATAACTTTTGTATTTGTTACACTCTTTATTAAGATTTGTTTATTTAATTATTAATACTTATTTAGTGTTTATTTATTATATATTTTTGTTCATTACAATTTTAGGAAGAAATCCATTGGTTTGTAGGTGACATATTTATGGATAAAAATCTTGTTGTTATGAGACAATGACATCACACATGAAGAACATGTCCCATGCAATCGAATGTTAATGGGAGATCTACTTAGATATTGGAATGTCAGCATTTGTGAGTAGATTAAGTATGTTGATGATTTAGGCATACTACAACTTAGTCATAGGAGAATAATATCTCAAATTATGGTATTTCAAATCCTAACTTTGCATTGAACTATTATAATGGAATTATATAATATGTTGTAGCTATGACCCAAAGGATAATTATCATTGAAGTATATGCAAGTGATCTAATGGTTATGCACACAATGAGCATAGTCTCCCACTAACTCACCATTTTAAGTTGAATATACTAAGTGGATGGATCATCTTCATAATTATATAAGATATTGTAGCTATTATTATGAGGAGAATTATCAATTAAACAAAATCAAGTAATCTAATGTTATGCATATAATAAAAATAACATTCCTTATAACTCTCTGTGATTCTATGTCTTAAGAAAATAACTCATAAATTCGTGGGATTCCAACCCATCAATCCTTTAGTAGCAATGGTCATAACACTTTCTACAAAACTAGCATCATGAAAACCAATTGAGCTACATATGACAGTACTCAAAACCAAACTTTTTGAACTCCCTCTTACATCATAGGAACCAATGTTGCTTTCTCCACAACATGTCACACCCTAAATATCTACGAGCACGGGGATTCACATTTAATAACAAACTTGTGCCCAAATAGTTATTACCTTATTTTTTCCCTAAAAAGAGCTTCAAAACCTAGAATTCAATGGACATGCACCATGCCCTCATCCATATATACACCTAGCATAGTGTCCTCAAATAAAAGTTCTAATCCAAGTAATTTTATATTCAAAGTATATATATTGTTTTCCAAGGAAAAAAATCTCTTTATTCTCGCGGAATAAACATGAAATTCCCTTTCAATGCTTGCAGAGAAAGACCTAAATTTTCACTCACTTGCCATCAAAGACATTCATATCTTTCCATACAGCATATGTAAATCTCCTAAACAAGTCATATACTTTCTCAGCTGGTTCAAAATTTTCCCTTTCGAGCACCATCATGAAGTATCCAATAAGGTGTAGGATCATAACCTTACATATTGATTAACCAAAATATTTTATGCATAATATTTTACCTCTATTAACCCTAGAAGTAGGAGAAGTGCCTCTTTTGACAATTTGTTTGTATCAGTATTTAATTCTCTATAGATGTGCTAAAATGTTAATATCTCAAAATTTTGGATTTGATCTCTCATTTCTCTCAATAAGTGCTGAAGATGAGGTGAATTTATCTACAACTGTCTATTTTCCCAATCAATGGTCATTTTAGAGTCACCAAAGAGCTAAAAATTTTGGACATGATTTTCTGTTGCTATTCGAAGGACTGCCCATAAAGCTGATAATTCTACCTTGTTGTTTGTTCCTTGTCCTATGGAAAAGGTAATCACTTTCTTTGTTGTTTCACTCAGGAAAATAATGCCTCCAGCTCCTCCCAAGGGAGGTTCCCCTTGGCTTGCACCATTAAAGTAAGCCCAAGGAGTGTTTTTTTCTATTGTTGGTGGTTTCAGCACTCTCCTTGGCTTTTGTTTTGGTGTTATTTGATGTTCCATTAATTTCTGCAAGAGGACATTGATTGTTAAATATGGAAAATTCCATATGTTTTTGAAAATTGCTATATTTCTTGTTTCCCAAATTATGAAAATGAAAAGGGAATGAAACGCTTCATGTTGACATACCCTTTCATTGTTCCACCAGTTCTTCACTCTATGTTCTAAAGAATCCTCAACTGAAACCATGGCTAGGTCTAGCTTCTTTATTACTTGATTCCATATTGTGCCTACATAACTGCAATGAAAAAATAGATGAGCAGTTGATTCACTCTTAGCTCTGCACATACCAGGCCCGTGAAACCCACGTTTTAGCAATAATTCCTAGGTTAGTAGTTTATTGTTTAATGCCAACCATAGTGTTATTATTTATTTTTACGGGGAAATGATTCTTTAGATTATCACCCACCACCAACAGTCTATCATCGCATGCTTTGTTTGCAAGGCTGCTTCGTATCCTAATTTTGCAGAGAAATTCCCATCCTTGGTATTCCAGGTCCATTTTAATCTGTCTGGTTCCTTATCTAAGTGGATAAAATTGGCTCTGAGATGTTAGATATAAGATTTCCATACAGGTACATCCAATTCAAGTATTTTTAGGTCCTCTGGAGACTTCCAAACCATGCTTCTCTGATTTCGATCTGTGTATACGCTTGCATATTATAGAAAAAAATTCCTTTCTCCTTTAATTCTATGATGAGAGAGTCTGTTAATTTGTAACTATCTATGGATCCTACCCAAGGGTCATGTCCTATTCTAATTTTTCTTTTGTTTCCTACCTGCCAGACAACCCAATTTCCCACAAGTGGTAAGGATACCACGAAGTCCTTCCAACACAAATAGCCTCCTTGAAAAGTTTTTGTTTGTTGGTGAAACCATTCTTCTATGAAATAATTTGGAAAAAAATTTTCTCTCATGGTTCTTCCCCACAAAGTATCTGGGTTTTCCACTAACCTCCATAGAGATTTAGATTCCAATGCTTTGCAAAAAAGGTATGGTTTCTTTATACCACACCCACCTCTGTATTTGGGAAGCACTATATTCATCCACTTGACTAAAGGAATGCCTTCTTTTTTTGTGTTCACTATCCATAAAAAGGAAAAGGATTTTCTTCTGATCCTTGCATATAATCCCTTCAAAATGTAGGAAATTGAGGATCTGTATACTAGGATACTTTGTAACACAATTTTTAGTATTACCAACCGACCCCCTCTTGATAGAAAGCAGTTTTTCCACATTGTTATTCCGCTCTCTATTTTTTTATAGAGACACATCACATCTTGAGTTGTGTATGCATTGGGTTTTAACTGAGACCTTAGGTATTTGAAACCTTCTTCCAATGGTGAACAGGAGACTTGAATGATCTCTTTATCCTGTGTTATGACCTCCTCATCCATATTTTTATGTAGTAATTTTGATTTTTCCAAATTTATCTCCATTCATGTAGCCAATTGATAACTTTTAAGAACCTTAATTAAATTCTGAATATTGTTAAATGTTCCAATCCCAAACATAAAAAAAAATCAACAAATAATACATGAGATAGCTCAATTTGTTTGGCAACTTTTACTCCTTTTATCAGTCTTAACTCTCTTTCTTTGTGCAGTAATCTACTCAGAGCTTCTTCTATCAACAGAAACAAGAATGGGGACAGAGGACATCCTTTTCTCAGTCCTCTCGAAGGCCTAAAGAACTTGGAGGAGGATCCATTTATCATAACTGCAAAAGAGGCTGACTGAATACATACTAAAATCCATTCCACCGTCTCTATCGACATTCCTATCTATATCAATAGTAGATGAATGAATTTCTAGTTTACCTTGTCATAGGATTTTGAAAGATCTATTTTTAGTGCAACAGTCGACTACTTTTCTTTCTTGATTGAATGTAAAGATTCCTAGGCTAGTGACATTGTGTCATGAATCTTCCTATTGAACAAGAAACCAAATTGTTCTTTTGTTATAAATTTACTCATGATAGGATTTAGTTTATGAGCAATGATCTTTGGAATGATTTTGTAAACCATATTGCAGTAGGATATAGGTCTAAAGTCTTCAAAGGTCTCCCTTTTTTGTTTTTTAGAAACTAGGGTTATGAATGTAGAATTCATGGCCCCTAAAACTTTTCATGTACTTTGATATTCCCTTACCACCATCAGTAGGTTGTTCTTTAACAGATCATAAAAACCTAGAAAAAATTCCAAATTAAGACCATCTAGCCTTGGGCTCTTTCCTATTTGAAAGGAGAAAATAATTGAGTTGAGCTCTTCCTCCTTCACCTCCTCCATCAAATCTTGCTTCATCTCCTCTCTTGTATTCCTAGGGAAAAGTTTTAGAATCTCTAAAATTCCACTGACAGGGCATTCTGGTGGAGCTGTGAATCTTTCCTAGAAGTGTTCTTCTATAGCTTTTTCCTTTTCCTTGAACAACTTGGCTTTCCCTCCTGCCTCATCCTTAATTTTCAAGATGGTATTCATATTTTTTCTATGTGAGTCAACCCTATGGAAGTATTTCATGTTTTTATCTCCATCTTCCAACCATAGGGCTCTGCTCTTTAGTCTACTCATTTTTTCCTCCTGTGCTAATAGGACATTGCATCTTTTTTTTGCCAATTTTATCTTATCCATTTCAGCTGCAGTGTAAACTCCTGTGTGATTAGCACTATGAAAATTTTGAATTTCCTATTCTACTTCCTTTAACTCCTTCTGATATAAGTTTTTTTGTTTGCTTCCCCACTCTCTTGACAATTTTTTTTATTCTGGATAAGTTCTCCATCATTTGAAACATACACCCTTCTGTTGACTATACTTCAACTAGTTTCCAGCTCTTCTTCACCAATTCTCTATACTCCTCAAAATCTAGCCAATTTGGATTAAACTTGAATGGTGCAGGGGGGTTTTCTTCTGTCCTTATGATTGTGGGAGAGATTGGCCTATGATATGACAAACCACATGTTTCCACCTCTGTATTAAACACCAACCCATCTTGTAGTAGGCCTTTTGAAAGTAGAAATCTATCCAATCGTTTAGAGATATCTTGATCTTTCCCTATGTTATTTCTCCAAGTAGGTTCAAGCTAAATTGGTTGGATATCTAATAAATTCTTATGATAAAACAAGGCAGTGAAGTATGTTGATAACGCCTCTAACCTTTCATTTTTCCCCATACTTCTCCTAAATTCAATATTAGGTTCAAGACCACTTCTAGTATCTGATTCTCATGATCCAAGGTTCCACTTCCACTTAGGGTTTCCCAAAAGCTACTTCTATCATAAAATGAGCCATAAATATTCAGAAGGTAAAACAGAATCCCGATTTTAGGATCTTCTAACTCTCTTCGTATTGCATCCTTAGAGAATGCCTTATTATGGCACATTATTTTTGGACTCAAAGCTGTTACCATCCCTCCTATATGCCCTTCTATGTCTAAAGTTTCCATCTACCAATATCGCAAATAAGTTTTTATCACTTCTCTATATTTCCCCCCTTCTGACATTATCTCTTGTAATGCTACTACTTTTGGTTTTTTTAGATCTAACAACCTATGGGGGGATGCTAATTTGGGAGCCCCTCCTAACCCCCTCGCATTGTAGGATAAAATTATCATTATGTAACCCTACTTGGGGATTTTCTCACTCTAAGTGCCCTTCCAATTTTTGTATGTTTCCCTTCCAGGATTTCCTTTGTTGCCTTGATTTGTGCTTTGTTCAAAAATGATCTTCTTCTTGCTCCTGTTTTTGGACAATGAATAAGGGCTAAACCCCCCATAGAGCTTAGTTGGTTTTCCTTCCCTATTCTGTGTCTCAGGTTATATCCTCTATTATTTTCCAACAGATTGTTCTGTCCTTTTGGATTTCACCTCTTCCTTTATACAGTTCTCCAATGAGTTCTGTTTCGTTTCACAAGGCCCCAATACTTTTCTATTCAACAAATCTGCTGAGTTGTCATTGAATTCATTTTTTCTAAAACAACAATCTTTGTAAGTGAAATTTCTAAATTTAAAAGCATGTTAGCTTTCTTACCTTTTGACAATGACACGTGGTTGGAGTCTTCACCACCTTTCTACATGTCCTGGGTTGCATGATTTTCCATCGCCACCTTCGCATCCTACTTTGATATACAAGGAACATCATCCCACATCATTACCGTCTTTGTTTCATTTTCCCTTTTCTCAGAAACCGACCACTCCTGTAACTTCGTGGTATTACATTTTTTTCTATTGTTTGTCTTTTTTATTTATACTTTCCTGGGCATGTTCATTTGTTTACCTGTAATCTATGAGGATTCTTTTTACATATTACCTACTTTCCTATAATTGAAGCAACGGAATGACAGTTTCGAGTAATCTAGCCGCTAATTCCAGCTGCTCTCATGCATCTTAATTATAATCTCCTCAAACAAGCCCTCTCTCAGGTCTAGTTCTACTAGTATTCGACAACACCTTCGGTCTTTTATTCCTTCCCAATCATCCTCGATCTTGATAAAATTTCCAATCTTATTCCCTATTCCTTCTAGAATATGTTTCTGCCAAAAAATCATGGGTAACGCAGGGAGAATTTCCCATACTTGTTGTAAATTATGAGGCTCCCTCCATGTGTTAAACTCAACATGCCATTTCTTGAGAATTAGGCTAGACTAACCCCAGTTCCAACTCCTTTGTAACAGCAGATTTATATCTTCTTCTTTTGAATCTTTTAACAAAAACCAGCCCCTAGGTAAAACATGGAAGCTGAGTGTGTATCCCAAAACTAGATTCTAGATTTTCCCCACCCACTGTGCTAAGGAGGAGCTTCCTGTAATCTTTCCACAAAATATTCCCACTAATGCTAAGTTCAGGTATTCTAGGATCTATGTTAAGAGTATATGTCTCTTCCTACTGACAATTTTGGGGCCTTTTTTTTCGCCCTCATCCCCTTAGACTTTTCTTTCGTCTTCATCATAGATTCATCACTCCTCACATGTGAAGGCTTACACGAATCATCTCATTTCACATTCATTCTACAGCGTGGGGTGACGAAATTTCCTTTGCGTAAGCCTTTTGTTGATATGATAAAGGAGTCTACCATTATATTATTATTATATTATTGCGTGGGGGTGATGGGAGACTTCTCTCTCATCTCCTCTTCACTTTTAAAAAACGAGATGTGGGAGGGTTCATCCTCATAATGATCTTTGTACATTTTGTATGTGAAGAAACAAAAACCTCCATAAAAAACCTTCATCCTTGGCCTCCTTATGCCTCATGTTTTCTCCATTATTTTTGTATTCAAAGTATATATATATAATTTCATTTCATTTATTAACATAATAAGTAAGTTTAAACTTATCAAACCTTGAATAAAAAAAAATAGTTAAAAAATAAACTGTCATTTTATATTGAAATTTTTTTTCAATAATAATACAAATTTTAAAATTATAAACTCAACTAAATCTTAATATATTTACGTTAATATAACTATGTCTAATATATCTATGCCCGAGTAATGATGTAATGCAATAATATAAACAATAATATCATTGAAATTTAAAAATATTTAACTATATTTCTAAATTTTTAATTTTTAATTTAAATTAATAATAACAATTTAATGTTCTAAAATCATAAAAGTCAATCATGTATAAATCCAAACATTTTCATCCATTGATTTATAGTTTTAAATAAATAATATTAAAAACAAACCTTAAAGCCAAACCGTAAGATAAAATATAGAAGCATTGTTTTGCATAATGAAAAACATTAAACAAAATAGGTTAAAAATTTTGATTTGAAAACTAAAATAAAATGCATATGGATTTTAAGATTAAATGTGCAGTTTGGCGTGAGCGTGCATGGAGTGTGTGGTGTACTACATAGGTAGAAGGCATGAGCTGCAAGCCAAAAATTAAATTAATTAATTATTATACGTTAATAATTAAATTTTGATCTTCAAATTTGTTTTCACGCTCCAATAATGTACCAGTAAACCCACATATTATTTTCCACGCACGAGTATTATATGTCCTTGCATGAACATATCAATGATAAAAAAACATTATTATAGATTAAACTCAAACATGAGCACAGTGTGTAAAAGTTGTATTCCATAGGTTTATAACTTAAATAAAAAAGGTCCTTAAGATAAATGTGGACTTTCAAGTTTAAAATGAAAGCCCTTAAAATAGGATTTATTTTTGGTAAGTGCGTAACCTATCCGTTGGAGGAAAGAGAGAAGTCGGAGACGACGGAAAAGTTGAAAAAGAGGGAGAGCAATAAGGCAGCGCAGCAAATCAACAGTGGGATCAAATTCAACGGTAGCTATGGAGCACAACAACCGTTGGATTTGATCCTACTGTTGATCTAACGGTTGCTGTGTCTCACAGCCGCAGCATTAATTGCTGAGCTGTGAGTGCTTAATGTTCTCCAATCTGCAATAAGCACTCAGCAGGGCAGCAATTAATGCTATCGATGTGAACACAACAACCGTCGGATTTAATCCCAATATTGATCTAAGGGTTGCTGTGCCCCACAGCGTCAGCCTGCAGGGTGCTTATTGCTCTCCCAAAAGATTTTGTTTTGGTACCTTCGTAGCCTATCCGTTGAAGGAAAGAAAGGATTTAGAGACGCCGTAAAAGCAAGAAAGAGAAAGGTTGTTATATATTTGCTCCGATCGTGCACACATTCAAAATATTTTTCTCCTCCTCCTCCATCGAGTACAAATTTATGCTGTGTTGTGCGTCTTTCTATTGAGTATGAATCTTGAGTGTAGGCGTATGTGGCGAAATCGTTTTGGGCATCTGCTCTGGAAGGACCTGATCTACATGATGCTGATCGAACGCCCTTCCGCTTAATACTGGTATCTCTGGTCTGATGTTCTCTTTTCTGCTTTTTCCTCCTGATTTAATATGTATCCCATTAGCGATATCTAAGTGTTCATATTTGTAACGATTTTTTAATGGCATTCACTGCAGATATAGAAGAACAAAAAATGATTAGGGTTATGGCAATGGAACGAAGAATGTATGATGAAAGAAAATCCCTGCTACTCCACTCCACTATATGTATGCATCTCTGTCTCCTCTTGTCCTTGCGTTTTTATTTTTTGTTTGTACAAATCAAATCTAATCTGGAAATGGGTTTCTACCCACCTCTCTATTTTCAGTCAACTATTTTTAACACATCAGCCATATTTCCTATGTTATTCACCCTTCCCAAGTTATCAGTTCGGATGTAATGGCATATTCAGATGATCTCATTTGTTTTTTTGGCCTTCCCTTCTAATGAAAAGCTGAGTTTGCTTGTCTAGTTCTGATTCTAACGACCACATTCTTGTTCATTTGTTCCTTATTCCCACTAGCTCGCTCAATGGTTGAGCGAGTGGGAGATCTTGTTCCAGTTACATCACCCTAACCAGAAAACCTAGTTGTAGATGACACGCATCAATTCCATTCCTTGGAGAGATAGATCCATTTGTTGGATATGTAGAGTGGATCACACGCCTGCTCCCCGACAAGTTACATGTCCAGTAGATGATCCCAATCCGAAACAACTCCGAGTAGGCAGAGTCTCTATGTCCAACAACGATGCCTCTAGCCATTTTTGTAGCCAAGAAAGCTCGACCCAAGAACCTCCAACCCGGTCGGAGTAGGGAAAGTGTAAGTACCATGGCAATAGGCAGCTCATGTGTCTTCTCTTAATCAAAGAGGATTCTCGTCTTCATGCCTTTGCCGTCTTTGTTTTCTTATTTTGGTTGAACATCATTGCCGGGTCCATGCGAAAGAGAAAGGAGGGGTTTATCATACTTCTGGAGAACAAATTAAATAATTACTGATTAGGAATTGAACGAAACGTTACCGACTAGACATTGAATAACTATTAAGAAGCCAACCGAGGAGACCTTGTTGTTGATATCCAATATACCGTAAAACCAGATCAATCCTAACCGCTTACGAGAACTCAGCCATCGAAGAGAGTATTCATGTTAAATTGCAATTTCCTCATCCAAAAGTAAACTTATGTACAAACCTAAATAGCATTTAGAAATCAATACCAAAAGTAAACTTATGGACAAAACTAAAAAGCATTTAGAAATCAATACCAAAAGTTTCGGTAACTTTAATAGCATGTTGTAAACTTTCTTACGTTTCCTCTTCTGAGTAGATTTTATCTTATTATGATTTTTCCTTAACGCCTGATTTCTTATTATTATTAATAAGTTCTTATATCAATGGTTACATTATTTTCATTATGAATATGCATAGGCCTCCGACATACAACAAATTATTAAATAAAACATAATATAATAATTTTGTGCTTTTTTATAATAACGATGAATATCTTCATTATTCTCTTGAAGAGTCATGGTATCCATTCGAGTAAACAACATAGTGATACTCTTTATATAATGTTTTTTTCATAATTTTTTCTCTCACGAAACATCATATTGACACTCTTTTAATAATGCATTATTTTTTTTATATCATGAAAACTATTTTCACATAGGTTTTTATTTAATTGTATATTAGTAGTATTTCTTATTGATATTTATTGTTGGCCTATTGTTTTATATATATATATTTTGTACATCATGTACTAAAAGAAGTAGTTATGTTTCCTTAAATTTTTAATTTGAAGTTAGGTTTGTAAATACATATATAATTGTAATTCACAGAAAGAGGAGAGGGAAGAGAGAGAGGGGAGATAAAAAAGGTGGGTGGGAAGGAGAAAGAGGGAGAAAGTGTGGGAGAAAGGGAGAAAGGGTAGGTGGGAGAGACATAGAGGGAAAGGGAGAGAGGGAGGAATAGAGAGAGAAAGACAGGAGAGTCAAGAGAGAGCGAGGGGAGCGGACAAAGGGCCAAAGAGAGGGAGCGGGATTGGAATATTGAGAGAGAGAGAAAGGGGGA
>LPNX010077675.1:384736-398294 GCA_001517045.1 Pseudotsuga menziesii | reverse complement strand
GGGGGGGGGGGGGGGGGGAGAGAGAGAAAGAGAGGAGGGAGAGAAGGGGAAAGAGGTAAGGAGTAAGAGAGAGAGGGGGAGAGAGAGTTAGAGAGAGAGAGAGAGAGAGGGAAGGAGAGGGATGGAGGGGATGGTGATGGGAGGAGATAGAAGGGGGGAATACACAAAGAGAGAGAGAGAGAAACAAAGGGACAGAGAGAGGGAAAAGGAATGGAAGACAAAGAGACAGAGAGGGAGGCATAAAGAGGGGCAAAGGGAAGTAGAGAGAGAGGGGGTAGAGATAGAGAGGATAGAGAGAAAGGGAGGGAGGGAGGGAGGGAGGGACGGAGGGAGAGATAGGGGTACAGAGAGGTAGGGAGAGATATATTGATAGATAGGGAGAGGGAGAGGGAGAGGGGTGCGTAGGGGATAGATTGAGAGAGCTGGGCTGGTGAGAGAGAGAGAGAGGGAAGAGTGTCAAAACCCAAATTTTTTGAAAAAATTTAAAATTTTGAAAATATAGAAAATAATCAATAATGCAGTCTGTTATAAGCTACAATTACTTATTCATTATTTGATTATCAGATTAGTTATCACATAATCCGAGTAATTTACTGGGTTAAGTTTAGCTTAAAGAATAATTCTTTTTGCTTTTCAATTTAATGATTTGTTTTTTTTTTTTTAAATTTCCTTGCGACAAGAAGCTGGAACTGTCTTGGATTCTGGGGCTTACTTAGCTTTTCAGCTAACGCAGAAAGTTTACCTCTCTTCACAGATTCACTGGTAAGAAAGATCTAGTGCTGCCTACCAAAATTCATAAAGCATGCAGATATATGTTTGTTGCAATTTAAATAGCTCGGTAAAACATATATAAAAGTTGTTTACTTTCAATTTCAAATGCTTCTATGAGGTAAACAATCAATTTATTATTCTTTTTAAAGATGCCAAAGATATATCTATATAAAACAGATTCTGTCCTGGCTGTAATTGGTGACAGTTGTTATCTCTCTCTCTAGTTTGTAATTTATAATTTTGTTGCAAACTAATATCTAAGATATTAAACAATATTTACCTAAGCCATCATGTGTAAGAAGCCTTTAAACTTTCTTTACATTCAAGTTAAAGACAATGGGGTTTATAGTTGATGGGTTTAACCTAAATTATATCCATATAAATTCATGTCACTACATAATATTGTTAATGTGACGATCAAAAGTTTATTGACAAGCCTAAAAGATATAATAAGGAAACTATAAGGCTTAGCACCCTCGTTTGCAAACCTAATAGTTTTTTTAAAAGGTACTCATATGGCATAACGAGGATATGGTCTAGCATAAAAAAAAATCTCTTGACATGAATAAGGTTTATGAATTTTACACATTTTAATGTTGGCATAACCCTTGATAGAATTATAATCATTTTTCAATGAATAATCTACTTTGCATAAGGTGAAAGGTCATGGCATTGTCCATGCCTACGAGAATTATGTTAACTTGAATATAGAACCAAATCCTTTGACACTAAATCTTTTCATTGTTTGCAGCATACATCACGTGCTTGACTTTGGGAGTGTGGAACCTTGTGGAATGTTTTGTCCACCAAATGATTGAACAAAATCATTTTAAAAAGTTAGTTAATTGATTGCATGTAGGGACTTTGTAAGTTACCCACTGCATGGTAAATTATTTGAATGTATACAGGGATTCACCATGGCCAAGCGTTGCAACAATAAAAAGGAGACTATGAACCCTAGCCTTTATCATTTTCTCCGTCGTTTTCGGGCCTCCAGCCACTCTGCTACTACGTCTTGACCACCATGTCGATAATGTGTCTCGTTAAATGTTAGTCTCCCATATTGGTTCTTGCCTTTTGTTCCTCGTAAGATTTCCTTGCGAACTGATAGAGAACAATTGTAATAGAGTATTCGTTGTTTATACTATGGGTGGTTGCTTTCCTTTAGGGTTTAACCCTCGTGGCTTGCTCATTGAAATGGTAACTAGACTGTAAAATCTCTTTTTCTTTAACCCGACATCAAGGTAATGAGAGCGGTGACTCAACAACTCGTTGTGTGAGTTGTCTTAGGGTTCCTAGCAGAGTGAAATCTCCAGTTCAGAAGTAGTGACATTGCATGCTTTAAAGTCTGCTTGGCTTGTCGCTCCAATTCTTTCACTGTCACTGGTTGTTTTTGCACTTGTGTAACCTCCCTCTTCCTCGTAAAAGATGAAGGGTTTGTTTATCCTTGTGTTGGTGGCAGCACTCCTGTTGGTGGGTGGCTACGTTACTTTGAAAACCAGGTAAGAGATACTATCCGTTTCTCTGTTCTTTTTTTATTATCTCTATTAAATTATAAATATAAATTATTAACAGCAACATGGGTTGTCTCACAGGTGACAGCCTTGTCCTCCTACGCAGCCAGTGCAAAGCTTGGTAAAAAACTTGCTCACTAGTAATCCCTGGTTATCCCATGGCAGTTCATCCTTGTACAGTTCCTTATGGAACATTTATTGGTTTGTCATCATGGCCTGCAAAGACCCTCGTGGTTTAAGTTTATCTAAGTTAACTTGGTTCGCTTTTTTAGTTGTTGACAAACCCTTGCTACATGCACGGCTTCCGGCTTAGGCCGTAACTTGTAAATTTTGATTTTGCCTTTGGTTTTGTGTAAAGCTTGTATAGAATGATGGAAGTCCTATTAAGCCAATATCTGTTAAGTTTTAAAAGCAGAGAGGTATCAATGTAGAGCTTAGACTCGCTTATTTTGATACTTCTATTGTAAAAAAAAATTTATACATTAGGGTTTTACCCTAATTCCGCTTTGTATAGATGTATCTATTGTTTTTAAATTATCCTTTTTGTTAAAGATATAATACTATGTTTTGTTCTACTCTTTCTTGTATAAGAAATTTTGTTTATTTTAGCTCGTTTAATCGAGCATGTTTGGGTTCACTTAAATCCTAAAATACATCCCCATTTATTCATTATGTTATTTTAAACAATATGTGTTTATATAATTGTATGTTATATGTAGGAGTATTTATGTTTTCTTAATTGTTTTCTCTGATCTTATGGGGTTTGTAATAATCATTCTATAAATGATTCACATACCAGAATATATTATGGTTAGTATAATGATATAATTACTTTTTTTTTAACATATGCAGTCTAGAAATAACACAACTCTTCAAACAGACTAAAATTTCCTCTAGTAATTACATTGTCTAATGAAAGAAATTATTTCGATATTCATAGCTAACATTTTTGTTTTATATTCACATCATATTTCATTTATTTTAAATACACTACTTGTGCTAGAGTACGATCGAGATTACTCTAGATGGGGAAAAACATAGGTAGGATTTATTTTTCATCAAGAACAAATTCAACTTTCAGCAAGCTATAATACTTTACACTCTACAGTTTAAACCTATAACATAAATAATTTGCTCACACATAGTTATAACTATAATACAGAAAATAAAGATGGTAGAACCTGTTCTTAAAGATGGATGACAACAGCAATAGGAGGTCGTTCCTCCCTACCAAATCCTGGAGAGCGCTCAAACAACGACTTCTCAGGACCCCCGAGCCTGCTCTGGTCTTCTTGGCTGAAACTAGGTGGAGCAATAAAAAAAGTACTAGTCCTTAGACTCAATACCAAATCTGAACATATCAGTCAGATCTCTCAGCTGAAAATCTATAGTAGATCAAGTTTCTGCAGTTTACCCCTCAAAACACCTTCCTTACAGTTTCCCTTTCCCAATGAATTCCTTGAAGTGCATTCACCTGAATGATTCTTCTCCTGGAATATGAGCAGCCCAGCTCTTTACATTGGGCACTTTTAATAAGATTTCCTAGGTCTATTTGGGTTAGTTGTCATTAATTGAGCCACTTGCTCTGATCCCACTTTCGTGGGGGATCATGACCCCAAATGTAGGGAACTTGCCACCTGCAACATAGGAAGTTTTTGAGGATGTTGCCACTTGTATTTTTTGTCCTCCACCTAGTTCCTTCCACCAACATGACCAGTACACTATTTTGAACAGCTGTCCCAAGCTGTTGTCTCCACTTTAATTTATTTAAAATAAAATATTCAGAATTACATTCCGCATCTTTTGACCTTGTTGAGTCATCAGTTTCAACTTAGCATTAATTTTAACATAATGTATTGGAATTTAATCTAAACAAATAACATTATTTTACAAAATTGGGGCATGTGACATACACACCCCCTTAAAATATAACATCGTCCTCGATGTTACTTATTCTCCATCTTTCGAAGTCCCCTCGAACGGAATTGGATATGCATCTTGCATCTTTCTTTCGAATTCCTAGTTGGCTTCTTCAGGACTAAGGTGCTTCCATTGCACCTTCACCTGTCCAATGGTGCAGTTCCGAAGCATAATTTCCCTCCTCCCAAGGATACAGTCTGGTTCCACTAGAAATTCTCCTTTTGGTTCCACCTATACAACATTCCAATTAACCACATGAGTAGCATCATGAACATATTTCTTTAAAACAGAAACGTGAAAAACATTATGTACTCTTAGATTAGGTGGTAATGCTAATTGATATGCTACTTGACCAATCCTAAACATAATTTCAAACGGATCATAGTAACGAGGTGCCAATTTTGCACAACTCCCCAGTCTTAGAGAGCTCTTCTTGGGCCTTACCTTGATGAACACATGTTCACCTACCTGAAAATCCTTTGGAGTTCTTTTCAAGTCTGCTTGACTTTTCTGCTGATCTTGTGCGACTTTCAGATTTCCCTGCACTTTGTTCACAATTTCCTCCATTTCTTTCAACAATTTTGGGCCTAATACCAATCTATCTACTGGATTACTCCAAGAGATAGGAGTATTACATTTTCGTCCATATAACATTTCAAATGGACTGAATCTAGCTGATGTCTGATAATTATTATTATATGCGAATTCTACTAGATGTAAATAGTCTTCCCACTTACCTGGCTGATCTTTCACATACATTCTCAATAAATCTTCCAGTACTTGGTTTACCCTTTCAGTTTGTCCATCTGTTTGAGGATGGAAGGAAGTACTGAAATTCAATGTTGTATTTAATCCTTTAAACAAGGACTTCCAAAAGTTTCCTGTAAACCTAGGATTCGTGTCTGAGATTATGACCTTTGGTAATCTATGTAATCGAAAAATATGCTTTAGAAAAATATCAGCTATATTGGCGGGCTTCTAAGTAGTTTTAACATGTATAAAATGAGTTTCCTTTCTTAACTTATCAATCTAGACTAATCACTTCCCATTTCCAGCTGGGAATAGGTAAAGGCTGTAGAAAACCAACCAGGTGTTGGTGTTCGGTTTTCACTTGTTGACATTATAAACACCTTGCAATATATTCAGCTACTTCACTTTTCATATTTGGCCAAAAATACTCTTTTCTTAGCATGGTTATAGTCTTTTGATAACCTGGGTGACCTCAATATGGGGTTTTGTGGATTTCATCTAGAATTAACAGCTTAACCTTAGGTACATTAGGTACATAAAGTTTATCTTTATATAATAAAAAATTATCTTTATTTAGACTGTAACTTTTTATTAAGCTTTCTGCAGGGTTTTCCTCAGCCTTAGTTTGCAATTTCTGATAAGTTTCACCTTGTTTTACCCCTTCTTTAAGTTGTTCATCTAAGTCTGAAACGTAAGTGTTGATTTCTACTGCAAAATTCAGCTTTGCGTTCCTACTTAATGCATCAGCAACCTTATTTTCTTTACCCTTTATATGCTGGATTTCAAAATCATACTCACTTAAGAAAGCTAACCACCTAGCTTGTCTAGCATTTGAATTAGGCTGATCTAGAAGATATTTCAATCCTTTATTATTAGTCATTAAAATAAATTTACTACCAATTAGGTGATGTTGCCACATTTTTAAGGTGTGTATTACAACTGCTAGTTCTAGATCATATGTTGCGTAATTCTTTTTGTGAACTTTTAACTTTCTAGACTCATAGGCAATCACATGCCCTTCTTGAGTCAGAAAACTGCCTAAGCCATCATTACAGGCATCAATACACACTACAAATTCTTTATTAGGATTTGTTATTCTTAGAATAGGTACGCTAGTCAATAAATTTTTTAACTTCTTAAATATTTCTTCACATTTCAGGTTCCAGTCGAACTTCTTTCCTTTCTTTTGCAAGGAGGTTATCGGATTTGCTATCTTTGAAAAGCCTTCAATGAACCTCCGGTAGTAACGAGTAATTCCCATGAAAGACCTAACATTTTTCACATCTTTAGGAACCGGTCAATCTTCAATTGCCTGTATATTTTTAGGATCTACGGAAATTCCTTCCTTGGTCACTAAGTGACCTAAATACTGAATTTTATCCTTAAAGAAGTCACACTTACTAAACTTTGCGAAGAGTTGATGTTCTCACAACTCTTGCAAAACAATTTTTAGGTGTTCTTTATGTTCTTCTTCAGTTTTTGAACAGATTAGGATGTCGTCGATAAACACAACCACAAACTTATCTAAATACTTATGCATTATATTGTTCATTAAACACATAAAGACACCTAGGGCGTTAGTAAGCCCGAATGGCATTACGACAAATTCGTAGTGTCCATATATTGTTCTAAAGGTTGTCTTGAAGATATCTTCATCTTTAATTTTCACTTGATGATATCCTGAACTTAAATCTATCTTTGAAAACATCGTGGCTCCATGTAGTTGATCAAATAGATCATCTATGCGGGGCAACAGATATCTATTTTTGATAGTCATCTTGTTTAGCTGATAGTAGTCTGTGCATAATCACATAGTTCTGTATTTCTTTTTAACAAAGATGACAGGTGCCCCCCAGGGAGACACACTTGGTCGAATATACTTTTTATCAATTAACTCTTTTAATTGTGATCTTAACTCATTAAGTTCCAATATGTTCATTCGATAAGGGGCCTTTGAGCTAGGTACCGTACCCGGTACTAGCTCAATGGTGAAATCCAATTCCCTTTTTGGAGGTAACCCTGGAATTTCTTCTGGGAATACATCAATATATTCTTTTAAAACAGGGATATCTTCTATTTTTAACTTATCTGTTTTAGTTTTACCTTCCTCATCTGTAATGGTTACTGCGTAAGCTTTACATCATTTTCTAACAACTCTTTTAAGTTGTAAGGCATAAATTTTCCTTACCATAGTTTTTCTAGGAATACCCTTAACATTTACTGGTTGTTCATCACTATTTAAGCATATGAAAGTTTTATCATAACAATTTAAAATTACTTTATGCTGTTCTAACTAGTCCATACCAATCAGCAAATCATATGAGCCAAGTGACAAAACATTAAGTTTAACAAAAGTTTCAAATTTATCCATAAGCAAAGCACATTCTTTCACAAAACAAGTTACTTTTCTTTTAGCCCTAGTGGCTAATTGAACTAACCAAGAATTCTCAAGCTTATCGACAGACAATTTACATTTTTCCACTATCTGAGGTGCAATATAACTCAGACTAGCTCCTGGATCAATTAAAATAGTTATAGGGGTATGATTAATCATACCTGCTACTTCCACCATGGAAGTCTGATATTCAACTTGTTAGTTCTCCAAAGCTGCGTTAATTCTGTGCATGTTCCTTGCTAGTTCCCCAACGGTCATCTCCTCCTCTATGGTATGAATGTTATTAAAAATCTTCTTTTGGTTTGGACAGACTGAAGCTTAGTGTGGGCCATTACATTCCCAACACTTAACAGGATCTTTACACTCAAAACTCTTGGTAAAATTTCCATGATTATTTGCAGTTTCTTTACCCTTGAAATTGTTCTGATTGTTGGGTGTACTATTCCTATTTCCTCGGAAATTCTTGTTCTTAGAATAATTTTTGGCCTTACTATTCTTGAAATTATTGTTAGGCACAAATTCCTTCTTCTTGAATTCACATTGATTATTACTTTTCTTGGCCTTCCAGTTGGCCAAGCCTTCCTTCTTCCAATTTTTCTCAAAACAAAAGTTAGTCTTCCTCATGGCTTCCTCCAAGGTCTTTGTGTTATCATACTCAATTCTATCTTTAATATGATATGGTAAACAACTAAGAAATCGCTGTACTTTTGTTTTCTCATCTACAAGGTAAGGTACATACCTAAGTAGACTTAAGAATTTGTTATTCAAAGCTTTCATTGTCATTGAACCTAATTTCAATTCATAAAACTCTTTAGCTCTTTCTTCGTAATACTGTTCAGATAGGAATTTCTTTTTGAAATACCTCTTAAAGGTACTCCAATTAACTTCTTTCTCTCTTATACTCTTGACTCTCTTCAAGTCCTGCCACCATATATCAGCTTTTCCCGAGAGGTTATATATAGCCATCCTAGCCTTTAACTGGTTAGAATAATTATATATTTGGAAGTACTTCTTCATCCCAGACAACCGGGACTCAGCTTCCTCTCCCTTCTCAGTCTCTCCATTAAAAGTTGGTGGTTTTATCTTTTTGAATTACCCTGAAATTTCCTCATATGGTTTCTATTTTCTCTTCTTGTCATACAGATCATCATCACTACTGTCACTAGTAGTATGGTAACGTTGTCGTTCACCAAACCCTTTAGACAACGAACTACTTTCATTTTTTGCATGCTTCATCTTTTTAGATTTTCTTTGATGACTGACATCTTCAGATTCTGACCTTCTACCCGTTCCTTCGGTTTGAAATTTTTCCATTAGGATTTGATTCAGTTCTTCTTGAGCCTTCAAAATCCTTTCATTTTCCCTCTTTATAGACTCCATTTCAGTTTTTAAATATTTTACAGTCTGTAACAGCTCTGAGGAGTTTGCAGTCACATCTTCTAGTATAGGTTCTCTGGGCAAATTTCTTGTTTCTAAATATGGATACTCCTCCTGTGCATACTCTCCCAGCCCTTCCATACCTACCTATTAAACTTCAAGAGACAATTCTCTGTTGAATAACATTTAAAAAAAAATAGATACGTTAGCAAAATAATTAAATTCACTATTTTATGAAAGCTAGTTGGGTTGCATCAAGGTATAGTGTTTGAAGCTTGTGCTCTGATACCACATGTCAAAAACCCAAATTTTTCAAAAACATTAAAATTTGGAAAATACATAAAATTATCAATAATGCAGTCTGTTATCAGTTACAATTACTTATTCATTATTTGATTATCAGATTAGTTATCACATAATCCGAGTAATTTACTGGGTTAATTTTAGCTTAAAGAATAATTCTTTTTGCTTTTCAATTTAATGATTTTTTTTTTAATTTCCTTGTGACAAGAAGGTGGAACTGTCTTGGATTCTCGGGCTTACTTAGCTTTTTAGCTAATGCAGAAAGTTTACCTGTCTTCACAGATTCACAGGTAAGAAAGATCCAGTGCTGCCTACCAAAATTCATAAAGCATGCAGATATATGTTCGTTGCAATTTAAATAGCTCGGTAAAACATATATAAAAGTTGTTTATTTTCAATTTCAAATGCTTCTATGAGGTAAACAATCAGTTTATTATTCTTTTTAAAGATGCCAAAGATATATCTATATAAAAGAGATTCTGTCCTAGCTGTAATTGGCGACAGTTGTTATCTCTCTCTCTAGTTTGTAATTTATAATTTTGTTGCAAACTAATTTCTAAGATATTAAACAATATTTACCTAAGTCATCATGTGTAACAATCCTTTAAACTTTCTTTACATTCGAGTTAAAGATAGCGGGGTTTATAGTTTATCGGTTTAAACTAAATTATATCCATAAATAAATTCATGTCACGACATAATATTGTTAATGTGACCATCAAAAGTTTATTGACAAGCCTAAAATATATAATAAGGAAACTATAAGGCTTAGCACCTTCGTTTGCAAACCTAATATTTTTTTAAAAGGTACTCATATGGCATAACGACGATATGGTCTAGCATAAAAAAAATCTTTTGACATGAATAAGGTTTATGAATTTTACACATTTTAATGTTGGCATAACCCTTGATAGAATTATAATCATTTTTCAATGAATACTCTACTTTGCACAAGGTGAAAGGTCATGGAATTGTCCATTCCTATGATGAATTATGTTAACTTGAATATAGAACGAGATCCTTTGACACTAAATATTTTCATTGTTTGCAGCATACATCACGCGGTTAACTCCAGGAGTGTGGAACCTTTTGGAATGTTTTGTCCACCAAATGATTGAACAAAATCATTTTAAAAATATAGTTAATCGATTGCATGCAGGGACTTTGTAAGTTACCCACTGCATGGTAAATTATTTGAATGTATACGTGGAATCATCATGGCCAAGCATTGCAACAATAAAAAGGAGACCGTGAACCCTATCCTTTATCATTTGCTTCATTGTTTTCGGGCCTCCGGCCCCTCTGCTACTACGTCTTGACTGCCATGTCGATTCTGTGTCAGGTTAAATGTTAGTCTCCTATCTTGGTTCTTGCCTCTTGTTCCTCATAAGCTTTCCCTGTGAACTGATAGA
Organism: Pseudotsuga menziesii; assembly: GCA_001517045.1. Lineage (NCBI taxonomy): Eukaryota > Viridiplantae > Streptophyta > Pinopsida > Pinales > Pinaceae > Pseudotsuga > Pseudotsuga menziesii. Next base: position 387,852 of record LPNX010077675.1, on the reverse strand, counting down.
GAAGAGCTGTAATAGAGTATTCGCTGTTTATACTGTGGGTGGTTTCTTTCCTTTAGGGTTTAACCCTCGCGGCTTGCTCATTGAAAGGGTAATCAGGTTGTAAAATCTATTTTTCTTTAACCCGGCATCAGGGTAATGAGAGCTGTGACTCAACAACTCGTGGTCTGAGTTGTCTTAGGGTTCCTAGCAGAGTGAAATCTCCAGTTGGGAAGTAGTGACAATGCATGCTTTAAAGTATGCTTGGCTTCTCGCTCCAATTCTTTGGTTGTCACTAGTTGTTGTCATGCTTGTGTAACCTCCCTCTTCCTCATAAAATAAGAAGGGTTTGTTTATCCTTGTGTTGGTGGCGGCACTCATGTTGGTGGGTGGATACGTTACTTTGAAAACCAGGTAAGAGATACTATTTGTTTCTCTGTTCTTTTTTTATTATCTCTGTTAAATTATAAATATAAATTATTAACAGCAACGTGGTTTGTCTCACAGGTGACAGCCTTGTCCTCCTACGCAGCCGGTGTAAAGCTTGGTAAAAAAATTGCTCACGGGTAATCCCTCGTTATCCCATGGCAGTTCATCCTTGTATAGTTCCTTATGGAACATTTTTTGGTTGGTCACCATGGCCTGCAAAGACCCTCATGGTTTAAGTTTATCTGAGTTAACTTGGTTCGTTGTTTTAGTTGTTGACAAACCCTTGCTACATACAGGGCTTCCGGCTTAGGCCGTAACTTGTAAATTTTTATTTTGCCTTTGGTTTTGTGTAAAGCTTGTATAGAATGATGGAAGGCCTATTAAGCCATTCTCTGTTAACTTTTAAAAGAAGAGAGGCATCAATATAGAGCTTAGACTCGCTTATTTTGATACTTCTATTGTAAAAACAAATTATACATTAGGGTTTTACCGTAACTCCGCTGTGTATAGATGTATCTATTGTTTTTAAATTATCCTTTTTGTTAAAGATATAATAATATGTTTTGTTCTACTCTTTCTTGTATAGTAAATTTTGTTTCTTTTAGCTCGTTTAATCGAGCATGTTTGGGTTCTGTTAAATCCTAAAATATATCCCCATTTATTCAGTATGTTATTTTAAACAATACCTGTTTATATAATTGTATGTTATATGTAGGAGTATTTATGTTTTCTTAATTGTTTTCTTCGATCTTAGGGAGATTTTAATAATCATTCTATAAATGAAAACTTCAGAAAACAAAAATACATAATCCACTGCTTCGGATTCGTACTCATGTAACTATATTTTTACACCTTTGAAGTACAGGATTTATGCTTATGATAATGCAATATTTTATACTGTTTTGACTTGTGAGGGTTTCGACCCTGTTAATATTTTTTTTAAATTGATTTAATAAATATTATTTATTCTTAAATAAGTATTATTTCTATATTAACCTTACACTTAATATATTTATAAATGTATGGATGTGATATTATCTTATGGTTATGTTATTATGATTTCTATGTTTAATAATTTATAATAACTATTCTGTATCAATAATACCTTATCTAGAACATGACATTAGAAATTGTTAAACAAAATAAAAATGAGGGTAATAAGCAAATAACTTAATTCATTTTCTTACAAAGAAATAATGGTATTTGTTAAAATTGAATCCTTCCTTAGGAGACAGGTTAGTAACTTTATATAATGCAAAAGTACAGTTAAATAAAATAAGTAAATTATTTACATTATCAACATAAATAAAATAAACCTAGCTAACATTCTTAAAGCAATTAATTTTATCATAAGGATTAAATTAGGGTTTTCTATCCTCACTTACAGTTTAAGTTGATGTAAATAAAATAGTTATCCTTATTAGGAAAAGAGATGAACTATAGAGCTAAGATAATATTTTTTTATTTAACCTGCAATATAAGCAATCAAATTCTAGTTTTCCTTTCTTTCTGTTTCTATATAGAATAATGTATGTAGAAGTAAATACTATGTAAATGAATGATTCGCATACCACAATATATTATGGTTAGTATAATGATATAATTACTTTTTTTTTAAACATATGCAGTCTAGAAATAACACAACTCTTTGAAGAGACTAAAATTTCCTCTGGTAATTACATTGTCTAATGAAATAAATCATTTCGATATTCATAGATAACATTTTGTTTTATATTCACATCATATTTCATTTATTTTAAATACACTACCTGTGCTAGAGTATGATCTGGATTACTCCAGATGGGGAAAAACACAGGTAGGATTTATTTTTCATCAAGAACATATATAACTATAATACAGAAAATAAAGATGGTAGAACTTGTTCTTAAAGCTGGATGACAACAACAATGGGAGGTCGTTCCTCCCTACCAAATCCTGGAGAGCGCTCAAACAACGACTTCTCAAGACCCTTGAACCTACTCTGGTCTCCTTGGCTGGAACTAGGTGGAGCAATAAACAAAGTACCAGTCCTTAGACTCAATACCAACTCTGAACATAGCAGTTAGATCTCTCAGCTGAAAATCTATATTAGATCAAGTTTCTGCAGTTTACCCCTCAAAACACCTTCCTTATAGTTTCCCTTTCCCAATGAATTCCTTGAAGTGCATTCAACTGAATGATTCTCCTCCTGGAATATGAGCAGCCCAGCTCTTTACATTGGGCACTTTTAATAAGATTACCCAGGTCTTTTTGGGTTAGTTGTCGTTAATTGCGGCACCTGCTCTGATCCCACTTTCTTGGGGTATCATGACTCCAAATGTAGGGAAGTTGCCACCTACAACATAGGAAGTGTTTGAGGATGCCGCCACTTGTCTTTTTTGTCCTCCAACTAGTTCCTTCCACCAACGTTACCAGTACACTCTTTTTAACAGCTCTCCCAAGTTGTTGTCTCCACTTTAATTTATTTAAAATAAAATATTCAAAATTACATTCCACGTCTTTTGACTCTGCTGAGTCATCAGTTTCAACTTAGCATTAATTTTAACATAATGTCTTGGAATCTAATCAAAACAAATAACATTATTTTACAAAATTGGGGCATGTGACAAAGAGAGAAAGAGAGGAAGAAAGGGAGAGGGAGATATACAGAGAGGGAGGGAGGGAGAGGGGGAAAGAGAGTAAGAGAGAGAGAGAGAGAAGAGGAGGGTTAT
>LPNX010077675.1:326741-384342 GCA_001517045.1 Pseudotsuga menziesii | reverse complement strand
AGGGGGGGGGCAAAGAGGGAGAAAGGAAAGGAGTGGGGGAGAGAGAGGGAGAAAGGGTGGTAGAGAGGGGTAGAGAGGAAGGGAGAGAATTGTGGGAAGAGGGAGAGATGGAGAGGAAGATGGAGACATGGGAGAGAGAGGGGGGAACTAGTACAAAATGAGAAATTAATGACTAAAAAAAAATTAAAATCAGGCTATAAATGACTATTTTTGAGTCACCGACTAATAGTAGCTTATTTCCACTATCTTATCGCTAGTCGTATTTCAATTAGTCATTAATAGCTTGAATTATTAGTCATTGATTTAGTCATTGATGGTCAATGATTTATTCATTTATTTAGTCATTAATAGTCAATGATTTAATTACTGATTGCAACAATTAATGACCAAATATATGACTAAATAAACTACTAGATGATAACACATTAATAACTAAGCTAAATATGACTAAATATAGAGAATTAGCTACTAATAGTCGTATATATGTGAATTTAGTAATTTTTGTAGTCACAAATTTATGATAGGGTACAAGGGAATAGAACCACCAACCTCTTTCCTATAATTAGGCAGGTGCTCTACCATTGAGCTAGCACCCTTTAAGAAGTTGTTATTGCTTGATAATGATGATATTCAAACAATTTTTTCATTATTTAAGCATACAATGTAATGATTATCAAGATACAATAGATCCATAATGGCTTACCCTGTACTAGTCCTTCGATTCATTTTTGCACTAAATAAATGAATTTGAAATACTTGAAGGACTATTACAGGGTAAGCCATTATGTATCTATAGTAACTTGATAATCATTATTTTTGTCTGTTAATTCACCACATTATACAAAAATAAATATTTTCAATAATAACCAATCCAAAATAACCACTTAGTACTCAAATAATGCACCAATCAAACATCCCCTCTTGAAGGGGAAATGCAATTCCTATACTCACCAAATTCCCTTTTATTACAATCTTCAGACACATTTTACAACCACCCAATATAGTGAAAACCATTGGAAAATATGTGAGAGTTTCAACAAACTCAATTTTAAAAGAAATAGTCATGGAAAATAGAAAAACCCTAAAACAATGCACTATTACAAATGTTACATAATAAATCCTTATGGCAACACAAACTCTTAATGCAAAAATCGATTGTCAATTGATTCACCAAATGATTTCAATTTTGGGTTCTGATGATTTCAATTTTGGGTTGGGAAGCTTGGGATTAGAGAGAATCGATGTTGATAGAAAAGAGCTTTTATGCATTGTCACAATAATAGAACAATAATAGTATAATCATCATTGTGTAGTATATACACATATTTGGTCTTTAATGAGTACAATCAAGAATGCTATATCACTTGATTGCATTTTAACCATTATTGTCCACCACTAAAATATCTTTGGCATGCCTTTACATGACCTCACATTGGAAAATCCTTGCATTGTCCTCCACCATATTTTCTTCAAAGTTATGAATTCTCAATCACATATGGGAAAAAATGTCTGCAACCACATATGGGAAAAAATGAGAGATTAATTTAGACTATTAACCTTTATATCATATGCCTTCAGTGACCCTATTATAGCTGATTTTACCACACATGGTGAATCACACTTTTATGGACTTCCCTATCCCTATGCAGACTCCTTAGACCCCATGGACCATTTTTTTTCCTTTGATGTTTCCTAGATCATCCCTAAAAACATGCAAAAATTGCCATACGCGACTCTTAAACCATTTCTCACGTATATACGTAGGTTTGACCCCTAAAACCACGTACATCGGGATGTGTGCAAAAGGCCAAATTCTTTTGAAGTTTTCCTTGATGTGGATCTGACTCACTGGTCTCCTAACCTTCCATATGCCTTAAGATCGCTCGGATTTGACCTTTCATTACCCCATTAAAGAGTTATATAAGGAACCTTTTGGATACATTGAAGGCATATGAGAAATTAAGAGCAAGAGAACTATAGTCCATTGTTGTTGGAACTTGTGCTTAAGTTTGCATCCCCTTTCTCCCTTAGAGCACTGTTGTGTTCTTACCAGTCTTATATTTTGCTTGTGAGATTGCTATCGAGAGATGGAGGATTCAAGTGGTGGAGGCCCAAGTGGGCGACTCGGTTTCTCCGATTCATAGACGTGCCGACATAGGTTGTATCCATTGTAATCTTTGATTTTATATCAATAGAAATATCTTTTCCTATCCAATAATATGTGTTTGAATGAATATTTTATCCATGGATGATTTCAAATTCTTATACGTTATTGATTCTATATGCTAGAGTAGAGCTAACACAATTATATATAGTATGCTTGTCTTGCTTATTAAATGTTGAGGAAGCAATTCATCAATTCAGGATGAAGTTGGAAAGCTCAGCAGGGATCTACACCAACCATCCGCAATAAGGTACGAATCGAGATCCTTTTGAGTTAGTTGTTTGGTTTCTCTTGCATATAGGAAAGGATTGATTTCTGGAGTTAAGCTGTCTGTTGTGGTACCCCAAGCCATAGGAATTTCTCTTCGTAACAGAATTGGTGACTCCACTGGGGATGTTCCTTGTTTTTATTTGGGATTTGGGGGCACAATGTGCTTGATATTATTGACTTGCTCTTTGTTTCTCCTTGTTTATGTGTTGCATTTTATAGTATGTTCATCCATTGACACTCACATTTATTTGTTTGACCCTTGGCCTGCTTTTTACCACTATCTTCTCTGTATACTTAGGATTTTGCCCAAAAGTTACGTACATATGCAGATTTTTGGCCAAAATTCACGTATACACATAGGTTTTTGGCCAAAATCTGCGTATACATGTAGTGTTTTGGCCAAAAGTCGCATATATACGCAGATGTTCTTTAAACAGCCATGTACATCCTCCCTTTTGGTGAGTTTGATGTTGTGGGAAGTTGTTGGGTGGGTTGTGAGTGTGGCTGGGTCTTCTTTGGGTTTGATGTTGTTTTTCGGATGCTTTGTTTGTGACCAGAGACCACTTTTTCATTGATTTTTCTTTGAAAGTAGTTTTAGTCATTTATCCCTTTTGTTTTTCCATTAGTGCATTACTCTTTTTTGTCTCGATGTCTTGTTGTGCTTGTGTTTTATACTTGCTACAGAGATTGAGAGTTTTAGATGACTTTGATTGCATTTTTCATTCTTTTATATTGAAAAATACAAGGTAGTTTCATTTTTTGCATATGGATTTGAGGAGGTACTTGCATTGGATTGCTTGGATGAGAGTTCTATTTAGGTTTTCATATAGGAATGATTGCACTTACATTTGAAGGAAAGTGTTTGCACCTCATTTAGTGGCATACCCTATTTTTCATTTGACAAAGATTGCACTTAGCATTGTTTGTTATGATGTGCATATTTACTTCACTGCTAAGTCATAACTTCATTAGTTGCACGATCATTTCCCTTTGAGTAGTCACAGCCAAATAAAATCAACGCTTAATTAAAATGTATTACACTATTTTCTTTGATAGGGTACACCAACAAGATTAGGTTTTAGGGTCTTGGAATAGTTCATTGTGAGTAAATTCTCCAAGACCACTAAACAACAAAATGTATGTGTCTGTCTAGGTGAGAGTGTGAAATTCTTTGGTATAATTAGTGTTTCTGAGGATCCTCCTCTTACAAGGGAGTTAAGCATGAGGAAGTCTGAGTGGTTATTGATTGGGATGACCCCTAGTCATAACTGAGTAGTACCAAAGATATTTCCTAGATTGTATTCGTATCTAGGGGCTCTTTTGAGAGTTTCGGGCTTTTCTACCCTGCCCATACGGTCAATACCTCCTGCAACTATCTGCTTGAGCGTTGATTATATTGAGGTGACCTTAGTTGCCTTACCTAGGTTATTGACGGGGTACTTTATAGGGGTTATTCTGTGGGTGTCCTGATGTTATAGCGGATTTCACCACACTAGGTGAATCACACATTATATGGCCTTCCCCTGTCCCGTTGTAGACTCATTAGCCCCTATGGACCACTTTTTGTCTTTTAATGGGTCCTTGATCATCCCTAAAAACATAAGAAAAGTGATATACGCGGCTTTTTCCCCGATAACCGCGTACATATGTGGATATTACCCCTATATTCATGTACATCGGGATGTGTACATAATCCAAATCCTTTTGGAGCGTTCCTTGACTTGGATCCGACTCATATGACTCCTGGCCTTCCATATTCCTTGAGATTGCACGGATTCGACCTTTCAGTATCCCTTTGAAAAGCTATATAAGGAACCCCTTAAGACATTGAAATCATAAGAGAGAATTGAGAGTAACAAAACTATAGTCCATTGTTGCCAGAACTTATGCTTGATTCTGCATCCCTTTGTCCCTTGGAGCACTGTTGTGTTCTTCCCAAGCTTGCCTTTTGCTAGTGAGCTTGCTATCTGAGTGATGGAGGATTGAGGTGGTGGAGGCCCAAGTGGGGGATTTAGTTTCTCCGGTTCGCAGACGTGCCGTCAGAGGTTGTCACTTGTAATATCTGATTCATATTAATAGAAATATCTTTTCCTGTCCAGTAATGCGTATTTGAATGAATATTGTATCCATTGGAATATGTCAAATGCTTTTACATTATTGATTGTATATGATAGAATAGATCTAACACCATGATATATAGTATTCTTGTATTGTTTACTTGTTGTTGAAGAAGTATTCTATCAATTCAAGCTGAAGATTGGAAATCTCAACGGGGATCTATTTCAACCGTCTGGAATAAGGTACGAGGTTCGATCCTTTAGTGTTAGACATTTTATTTCTATTGCATATTGGGAAAGATTGATTTATGGATTCTAGCTGTCTGTTGTGGTACCCCAAGCCATAGGAATTTCTCTCCGTAACAGGAATTGGCGACTCCGCTGGGGATTTCCTAGTAATTGTCCTTTGGGGGTTGATTTCTTGGCATTCAATGTTTTTGAATTGCTCTCTCTCTCTTGTTTCTGTGTCGGGTGTGGGTGCATGTATTCCTGGTAGAGCCTGATTGGTGTGAATTTAGTCTCATCCTGTCTGTTTGCCTTGGATTTGTGCATCTTTTTCTTCCTGTACGCGGGTTTGTCACTTACAGTCACGTATACACGCGGTTTCCTCTCGGATTTCCGTGTATACATGCAGGTTTACTGCGCACAGTCCCGTATACTCTGGTTTTTACCTTTTTGTGGAAGATAGTGGATTGCTGGGTGAATTCTGTTAGTTGTTGAGTCTCCTTTGGCACTGCCTGAGTCTGTTAATACCTCTGTTTCGAACCAGAAACGTTTTTTTAGCCTAAATTTTTTCTTTTAGGAAAGTTCTTGTCATGGCATCTTTGATTTTTTGTTTGAGATTAGTGCATTAGAGTCCTTTTGCCTTAGTGCTTTGCTGGAATGCTATTTATGTGTTCTTGCAGAGTCTGGGGTGGGAAGAATCATTCTTTTGCTTTTTGTATCTCTTTATTTTCAAAAAATCCAAAAACATTTGCTTATCATCATGCATTCCATTTTGCATTTTGCATTGTACTTGCACTAGATCTAGATTTTCTTTGGAGTAATAGTTAGGACTTCATATAGGGAAATTTGCATTCAGCATTTGAAGAAGAAATTGTGCATTACACGTAGTACGCATACCCTGTTTTCATGGACACAATTCATTTGCATTGATTGTTAGGTGTGCATTTTGCTTCTTGTTACGTCATAACACCATTAGTTTCATGACCATATCCTATTTTTGAGTAATAAAGCCAACTAAAATCAACGCTAATTAAAATGAATTACACTCTTTTCTTTTTCTAGGGTGCACCAACAAGCTTAGCTTTTAGGATCTTGGAATAGTTCATTGTAAGTTAATTCTCCAAGATCACTAAACAACAACAACTAGGTGTCTGTCCAGGGAGTGTGTGAAATCCTTGGTATAACCAGCGTTCTCAGGATCCTCCTCTTAAAAGGGAGTTAAGCATGAGGCAGTGTGAGCGGTTGTTGATTGGGATAACCCCTGGTTGGTAACTGTGTAGCACCGATGATATAGCCAAGATTGTATTCATATCTGCAGGATCTTTCGAGAGTTTCGAGCTTTCCTACCCTGTCCATATGGTCAATCCTGCTTGCGACTGTCCTCCTGAGCTTTGATTATATTGAGGTGACATTAGTGACCTTACCTAGGATATCGAGGTGGTACTTTTAGAGGTTATTCTGCATGTGTCCCGGCCAGGTTGGGGTTGGAAAGCAAAGTCTCTTTATGCGTTGAAGCTGAGGGCCACAATAATTGGTTACGTACCTCCGCTTGTGGTGACAAGGGCCTCTCAAGCCTCTCCTAGGCGAGACATACCGGCCACATTCGGGAGCTCACTTATCCAGCCCTTGTTTTCTTGCATTTGGCTTCAGATTTTATTAGTGATTGCTCTGTACACGCTAGTCGGCATAGGGTTGACGTAAATAGAGAGTCTTTGCTTTTTGTTGAGTCACTGTGGATTCGAGTGCGGTTCTGCGCCGTTCTCGTCGGTTAGCAGGACTTCCGCCTTCCACTTCTCCTCCTCCTTTGGGAGAGGGGCCTAGACTGTCCAAGCGGACTGTGTCACACACTGATTCACACACCATGGAGGATCATTCAGAGACTATTCCTGAGCCACCTCCTCCCGTTCATATTGACGATGGGGAACTTACTCCTACATACGATCCTTCACCTAACCTAGTTGAGTTCGGTCCTGTGATTTCCCAGATAGGATCTTTGCATGATATACCTACTCACCCTAGGGTTGATTCCCCATTGACACATTACCGGTATGGAATGCCGGATGATGCCGAGACTCACTTTGACCCTCCTAGCACTAGCTACAGTAGTTATGCTATGACTGGTTTTCCTATGCATGATTTGACATTTCATGTTGAATCCGACTTTGAGCCTAGCACTATGCCTGGGGGCATCCCCATTCCTTACCTTACAGAGAGGTTTGGGAGTACTAGTCACATTTCACCTTCCATCCCAGTGGTGGAAGCTACATATTATATACCTCCTAGGTCTAGATTTAGTGATCCAATAGGGATACCAGGTTCCAGACGAGTGACGATAGGCACTAGTACATATCTTCTTATAGAGATTCCTTTTTCCTCGCTTCCAATTTCTTCAAATGTAAACCCTCCACCTTACTCATGTGGTCCTTCGAGTCGGCACGTAGCTACAAGTCAGATTCGTACTGCGATTACTAGACCAATTGTGTCTCAAGCCTACATACCACCCGTGGTTTCAGGAGGTTATGTTCATGTTTCTAGAGGTCAGATTGCTACTTCCACGACATATATTCCTATTTCCGGAATGTATATCCCTACCTATGGAGTGTCTCATGGGGCATCGCAAGTGATGACCTATGGACCCCATTATGGGATGCAGTATGGACAGGTTCCTTCACCTTATGGAGGCGGGTATTCACAACCTACTTACTCTCCTAATTATGGATTTGTAGCTCCTACTAGTCAAGGTCCACCTCATTATGGTGCTTCCATGCCACCCTATACGGGTCATACAGGAGGAGGTCACTATGGCCAAGGTCATGGTGGTAATCAATCCTATATGAACCAGGGAGCGGTCCATAGGCCTCATCATCCTAGGCTCCCTTTCCTCACAACACTCAATCTACCTGACTTATCGAGACTTACGAACGATCCCGTGGCTCATGACCCAACTTGGCTGGCTGTCCATACCAAGATCCCTTCAGACATACCTAAGTTTGAAGGAAAACAAGGAGAGGATCCGAGCAAACACGTTACGACATTCCACCTATGGTGCTCTTCCAATTCCTTGCATTAGGACTCCGTCCGTTTGAGACTATTTCAATGCACCCTCATAGGGCCTGCGACGAAATGGTATATAGAGTTACCTAGGGGTGCATTTACTTTGTTCGACGACCTTCTGATGACTTTCCTTAATCACTTCCAGCTACCAGTGCACTATGATGTTGGTACTAAAATCTTGTCGACATTTCGGCAAGATAAAGCCACCCATATTTTTGATCATATTCAGGAGTGGCATAGACGAAAGAGATTAATTAAAGCCTTTATACCGCCGAAGTTCCTCCTTGAGTGGTTCCTCAAGTCTTTATTGCCATATATAGCGAAGGATGTTTCCACATCCAGAGTGCAGAATGAGGAACACGCAATCTCTAGGGCACAGGAACTGGACTTGACCTATGCTCAGTCTGGTTTGTTATATGAGATTATACCCAATGCTCCTCGTTCTAGTTTCGATCCCAAGGTCAAACCTGGACCACATGCCAATGGCATTGTGGGTTGTGCAAGTAAGAAACCTGCAGGTTCAGTTGTGAAACAAGTTGCTCAGTTGTCAATCAACCAATCTACCTCGGGATAAGCTACAGCTTCGTCTCAGCCTGCCCAAACGACGAATGTACTTGCTGTGCAATCGTCCGACCAGAAGGGTAACCAACAACCCAGACTGAATAGAAAAAAGGGTAAAAACAATAATAATAAAAAGGGTGGGTATAAGAACAAGAATGCCAACAATAATGACAAGAACGGTAAAAATGTTGGGGGGGACAAGTAGACTAAACGTAAGGTTAAGTTTCCTTGCAAGCTATGTAAGGACGAACACCTCACTTACTTGTGCCCTAGAATGGATGAAGCTTCGAAGTTCATAGCACAGAGCCCAGCTGTGTTAACGAACCCTTTACCGCATAACCAGAATATGAATTCGAAGTTCCATGATCAATCTAGTGATGATGATCCAGCTGAGACTAGTGGTCATGGGTGCGTTAATATGGTCCGTGCTGCGAAAGTTGTGATGCGTGTGAAAGATTATACTTCGTCACAACCCAACCTAGGTAAAGAACCTGATCGACCAGGAACCCCTTTGCGCATTGAGAAACCTGCGGATAAACCTGAGGCTACACCTTGCATTCCTAAGGGGGTACTTAAGCGTTTAGGGCATAACCCAAATGCCCGAGCCACCCAGAATTATTCAGTTGTCGAGGACTTGGGCCATACTCCTTGTGCGATGTCTGCATTGGAAGTGCTTCAGAGTTGTCCATCGCAAAGGAAGGCTTTGCTTTCCACTCTTGGTGTGAATGGTGATGATTCTTCCTCAGTGATCAAATTTGAAACCGCAGGACATCAGCCTCGCTTGCCCTACTATGTGTCCCTTTTGGTGCATGTGGAATGTCTTGATATGATCGTCAAGCGTACTATGATTGACGAGGGCGTTGCTGCTTCTATGATGTCTTTGTATTGTTGGAAGGGTCTTGGTTCTCCAGAGTTGTCAAAATCTACGACCATGTTAACTGCTTTTGATGGGAGATTGTTTAGGCCGCACGGTATCCTTCCTTCCCTTAAAGTCCATTTGGGAGGGAAGACCGTTGCGATAGAGGTTGAGTTGGTTGATGCACCCCTTGACTACAATCTCTTACGGGGAAGGAACTGGATGTATAGTATGCAAGTTGTTGTGTCTTCCGTGTTTCGCGTTGTATGCTTTCCACATAACGGGAAGATTGTAACGATTGATCAAATGGAATTCAAGAATCTTCCTGTTACTACATCTTCGGGAGCTTCGGTTTCGAAGGTTGAACATTGCCAACCGGCAACTGGGAGTGTGGGTGTAGGCATGTATCCATCCCTCATGGGAACCTTTAGTTGTCCTACATCCATCCTCATGATAGGATATAGTTCCGATGGTGCTTCGACGTCTATGAGATCGGTGCGTTTTCACACAAGTCATATGGGAGATCCTTGGATTCTTCCTTCACCGAGTCCTTCGAGTGAGGCCATTGAGATGAACGTGCCATTTCCTGTAGTGATGATAGCTTACCAAGCTAATCTCTAGTCTGCTGCAGAGCCTTGTTCTTCCTTTTCACGGACGGAGGAGGAAGACCCCTGTTGGAGCAGGATCCCGCAGCTATAGAAGAAGCTGCTAGTTTTGGCGGAAAGAGAGAAGTTTTGGCGGAAAAAGGACAGGGCAGAGCTACGACGTCGTAGCACGTTTCTAGTTGGAGAGTAGAGCCAGAAACCATGAATTTTGGGATAGAAAAGTAAAGAAGGCAACAGTACCTGAGAGACCGAGAGAAGAAAGCTCAACCACTGCATTGAAGGCAGCGGCGAAAGACAGGAGGGCTCAGTGACCCTCATAAATAAGAAGGAGCAATGAGGCTCAAGCATTGAAGGTGAAGGACAGAAAGAGAAGCGGTGCATAGTACCCATGGTCAGTGCCGGGAAGCATGGAAGACTGCAGAGAGCTGCGGTGTGACGGGAAGCAGCTACCTCAAGGACAAAGAGAACCGACTGTCACTATTTAGGGTATGGGTTTACTGTTAAAAAAAAAATAAAAAAATTTGACATCGTTTGGTTGCGCAGGTGACAAGGAAATTACATCGCAGCAATGCGACGTGTCACCGTGCCACGTGTCCAGTTTGGCAACTCACAGTGGACCGTCAAGTCACGGTTTGACAGGCAGTTAATGAGGAAATGACCGGTATCCCTTACCATAGATTTGGCGGCAGGCCTCATTAAGTTTCTAGATTTGGCAAAATCTTTGACAAGACCGGCACCTGAGCACGCACAATTCGAGTAGCACGTGAGCAGATTTCCGCATTGATTGAGGATCGGAATGGCGGGCATGGTCTCATCCAGGCAATAATTAAGTCCGACGGGTTTTACTGGGATGACCGCTCCATCCGGGAGCGTTGACTCGTCATAAATATAGGAACTACCCAGGTACGAGAGTCACATTTGCAAACATCCGAGAGCCATATAGAGCAGTCCTGAGTATCCCCTGTGCAGTATTAGCCAATCCAGTTATAGAGTACAGTGACTTCCAGAGTTCGAAGCCACTGCACGCCCAGAGTATTGAGCCAAGCGGATTCTGACTAAAAGAAAACCTCTAGAAGGCATGTTGAGACATTTTGACCCTGGTCCTGGTGACCGTAGATCCGCCATGACGACGTCACCCAGGGTTGTGAAACTAAGTACAGCACAAGTTAGACAGTCGCTAGGGATGAAGAGTCAAGTGCCAGAAGTAGAAGTTGTCACTAAAGTCTCCACTAAGGAGAAGAAGAATGCCGAGCCGACCACTGAAGATAAGAAAGCAGAGCAGAAGACTGATGAGAAGAAATATCCCGCTAGAAGGAAGGTAAAAATCTGAAAAAGAAAGCAACGGGAGAAGTTCGCTGACCCATCTGATCAGCTAACCGAAGAACAAAAGATTCCTAAGGTAAAGAAACAACATATGGTTTTCATAGATCAGAGGCAGCGTGCATGCTTGGAGAGGGTTGCTGAGCAAGAAAAGGCAAAACAGAACCCTGAGGATCCAAGGCAGCCTATCGACCTGGACCACTTCAAAGAGAAGAGAAGTGGAAGAAGACTGCAAACCCAACGAAGGGGAGACTTCCAGAACGAGGACAAAGGCTTGTCCTCGGAGCGGAGTTCATGGGTTGCTTCTTCTCCGTCCACGAGGCTCTAGATGGAAGGAAAGGTTTGAGGAGGTTGGAAGATACAGATTTTCCTTGTGATAAAAGTTCTAACCTACATAAAGAGGAAAGAATATCTGTGGAACACTTCTCAAATACTAGAGCGCTCATAAAGAAGAAACAGCAAAGAGAGCGACACCATGAATATGGGCAGAAAGCATAAGAAATCCCACCGAGCTAAGTTACCGAAACTCCAGAAAGAGCGTGCCGAGGTAATGAAGAATGAAGTTGCAGAACTTCGGGGTAAGTTGCAGAAAACTTCACAGGAGGTGAAGGAGAAGCTACAACAGGAGACCCCTGCTGGTAGTGGCTCGGGGGCGAGCCACAAGTAAGTGTTAGGGGACTGTTGGAGCAGGATCTCGCAGCTACAGAAGAAGCTGCTAGTTTTGGCGGAAAGAGAGAAGTTTTGGCGGAAAAAGGACAGGGCAGAGCTACGACGCCATAGCACGTTTCCAGCTGGAGAGCAGAGCCGGAAACCATGACTTTTGGGATAGAAAAGTCAAGAAGGCAACGGTACCTGAGCGGCCGAGAGAAGAAAGCTCAACCACTGCATTGAAGGCAGCGGCGGAAGACAAGAGGGCTCAGCGACCCTCATAAAGAAGAAGGAGCAACGAGGCTCAAGCATTGAAGGCAAAGGATAGAAAGAGAAGCGGTGCATAGTACCCATGGTTAGTGCCGGGAAGCATGGAAGACTGCAGAGAGCTGCGGTGTGACGGGAAGCGGCTACCTCAAGGATAGAGAGGACCGACTGTCACTATTTAGGGTATGGTTTTACTGTTGGGACAGGCCCACATTGTTGTAATGGCACGACCTTCGGGCTTCCCATAAAAGCTTGCATTTTTGTATTCTAAAGGGTTAGCTAATCAGTCAGTTAGATAGTTGGTCAGTTGATAGTTTTGTGGACTCAGGAATCAGTCAGACAGACTGCGCTGTAACGATCCAGACACCTAGCTGTCTGTGAGTCATTTGAGTCTGTATGTAACCATCTGCAGAGAGAACAGAGAGGGAAGGATATATCGGAAGAAAGGCAACATAGAGATAGACCAGAGGTCTAGAAGAGACCTCGCGCTGCATATGCAGTGCAACAGACTGTGCTAACTTCCCTCAAGATATATAATAGAAGCACAGTTTGGTGGACGTAGCTCCCATCCCGGGGGTGAACCACGTTAAATCTGCGTGTTATGTGTTGTATGAATGTGATTGTATTTGCTTATTGTTACTGGTTATTATGCATGTAATGATAGTAGCAGTAGATGAATGTATGTATTGTTCTGCTCATGATAATGCAAGAGGATAAAGATAAGTTGAAGCATTCTGGTAGGCTGTTTAAAGACTCCTTTACGTCTGTCTCTAATGACCAGTTACTCACAATATACTTCTGAGAAGTAGAGTTCGCACATCGGCACAATCAATGCTAAGAGGGCAAAGTCGTAGTGGTAAGATATCGCAGAGAGGTGGTATCGCATCGGCAGAGGAGCTGCAGTGCGCGATACTGCGAGCTGAGGGCTTAGCGTTGAGGAGAGGATGGGTGTTCCGTGGTGCGTAGAGATGCGGTAAGGTTGGGAATATTGTGAGTAAGTGGAAGTTGTGCGATGCAAGAGGAAATTGTGCGACTTGCGCGGGGTTAAGCATCGCACGGGTAAAAGTGTTGCGAGTAGAAGGGGACGTGCGATGCGCAGAGCTAGTTGACCTAGTGGCGCGCAGGAGTAAGAGAAAAGAAGTAGGATGCGCAGAACCTGGTCCAAGACACTTGAGTCTTGGCCAACCCATTAGATTCACTTCGGGTGAGACTTCAGATCGCTTCGCGGTCTGTCACCGAAAGGGCTAGTGAGTTTTGGGTGTTGTTGATTAATTATAGTAAACCCGGGTCTGCCCATGCAATCAACAACCCCTATGTGCTGCAGGAATGGGAAGTACAGTCTTCTCATTCCCACAACTACCTTGATACGGTTTTCCCTTCAGATGAAGCGATTATCGATGCTATGTCGGGAGTTGAGCCACCATGGGAGGAACTTCATCATAGATCGTACTTCCTTCCAGATCTTGACTGTTTGGAGCATGAGGATTATAGGGATATTCTTAGTCAGAAAGTTGGTAGACCTATGGTTCCGTTCATCTCTCCTAGTCAGATGGCTGATGGAAACATGCCGAACATATCCTCAACTATTCCTATCAACATTTCTCGCAATCCTGGTACAATTGAGAATGCCTACATTGGGGCGGATTGTTCCCAAGATGAGATTCTGGAGTATACCGAGCTATTCAAGGAATTCCATGATATTTTTGCTTGGTCTTACGATGAGATTCTAGGGATTTACCCTCGGATTGTCAAACATGAGATTAATACTTACCCCAACGCTAAGCCTGTTCAACAGCATTTACGCGCAGTGAATCCTAGGAAAGCACCCGCCATAAAGGTAGAGATAGAGAAGCTATTGAAAGCTGGTTTCATCTATCCCGTTCCCTTGATGGAGTGGGTTTCAAACCCCGTTCTAGTGGATAAGAAGCAGGGAGCGATCTGTATATGCACTGATTTCCATGATTTAAATCGTGTCTGTCCTAAGGATAACTTCCCCACACCATTTATAGATCATATTTTGGATGAGTGTGCGGGTAGCGAGGTGTTCTCCTTTATGGACGGATTTTCTGGGTATAATCAGATCCAAATTAAAGCCGAGGACCAACACAAGACCACATTTATTTGTTTTTGGGGAACATTTTCATATCGAAAAATGCCTTTCGACCTTAAAAACACCGGAGCTACGTTTCAGCGGGCGATGACCTTGATCTTCCACGATCTCAAGTCTATTATTGAAGTATTTTTGGATGACCTCACTACTCATTCTCGTATGAGGATGCATCATTCTTATCACTAGAGATTTGTGTTCGAAAGGTGTTAGCACTATGTTGTTAGATTAAACCCTCATAATTGCATCTTTTGCATGAAGTCAAGTCGTTTGTTAGGATTCATCGTTTCGAAAGAGGGTATAAGAGTCGACCCTTTGAAGGTTGAGGCAATACTTCAGTTGTCTCCCCCACGAAATATTCGTCATCTTCAGTGTTTACAAGGAATGGAAATATTCCTATGAAGATTTGTTTTCAACTTTTCCAATTTGACTAGAGGTTTCATGCGTCTCCTGAAGAAGGATACTCCCTTTGAATGGGGTGAGCGAGCCCAGGAGTCCTTCGATGCACTTAAGCGAGCCCTAGCATCGGCCCCGGTGATTAGTCCTCCAGATTATAGCCGTGATTTCCTATTATATGTGGCCGCGTATTTAGAGACAATTGGTATGGTTTTGGTTCAAGAGGATGAGGAGCTCCAGGAGCATGTCATATATTATTTGAGCTGGAACCTTATTAACACAGAGATCCGGTATTCTCATGTTGAGAAGCTTGCCTTAGCTACCGTACATGCGGTGCAGCGTTTGAGACATTATATTCTCCTTTTCCAGACCTTGGTTGTGGCCCATGTCAATCTGTTTCAATTCGTCCTCACACGTAGGATGATTGGGGAAAAGTATAATAAATGGATTGTCATCCTGCAAGAGTTTGATCTCGAATTTGTTTCGGCAAAATCAAAGAAATCTTTAATGTTTGCAGAGCTCATATTGGATTTTTTGAGCGAGGCCGAGGAGTTGGTATGTGAAGATACATTCGTTGATGAACACATTTTCTTAATCTCAATGGCTGAACCATGGTATGGGGATATCATAGTATATCTACAAACACAGAGGACCCCTACTTACCTCTCGCGAGGTGAACGACGACGATTACGTCACATTTGCAAGAACTACCTTATAGTGGACAATACTTTGTACCGCCATGGAGTAGATTCCCTTTTACGACGTTGTTTAACTCATGATGAGGCTGAGGTAGTGCTTAATGATTGCCACAGAGGGGCGTGTGGTGGTCATTTATCTAGGATTTATACAGATCAAAAGATTTTGAGAGCAGGTTATTTCTGGTCGTCGATCTTCAAGGATTGTATTGAAGCAGTCAAGAGGTGCCACCCTTGCCAGGTGTTTGCATGTAATATGCACTCGAAACCTACCCTGTTACACCCTATTATCACCGCCGGTCCCTTCACCAAGTGGGGGCTCGATTTTATGGATTGCAACCTAGCTTCGGCTGGGGGGCACCATCATATCATAGTGGCTGTTGATTACTTCACGAAATGGGCTGAGGCAATGCCTACAGTAGAATCTGATGGTGAGACAACTTCTCACTTCGTATCCAACCAAATCATTACTCGGTTCGGTATTTTGAGAGAGCTTGTCACTGACCATGGCTCGCACTTTCAGAACCGTATGATGGAAGAGTTGGCATCCAAGTTAGGGTATAAGCAAGAGCACTCCTCTTCTTACTATCCTCAAGCGAATGGACAGGTTGAAGCAGTGAATAAATCACTTAAGTCCATTCTGCAATGAACCATCGCACAAAGCAAGACGAATTGGCATATTATGTTATACCCTGCTTTGTGGGCATATCGAACCACGGTTAAGACTGACACTGGTTTTTCTCCATATCAGCTTGTACATAGAGTGGAGTTGATATTTCCAGTTGAATGCGAGATTCCTTCGTTGAAGTTAGCCATGGAACTCTTACCAGACACTTCGCCTTTGGAGGAGCATTTGGTTTACCTTGAGCAACTCGATGAGCAGCGTAGAGATTCCTTGGTGACTCTAGAGGTTAATAAGCGTCGCGTAAAATCCCAATACGATAAGTTTGTCCGTCCGAGAGTGTTTAGTGAGGGAGACTTGGTCCTTTTGTGGGATCAATTGAAAGAACCCTTGGGGGCAGGGAAGTTCAATCCTATGTGGCATGGTCCTTACGTGGTCAAGCGTGTGTTAGAGAAGGGTTCCTACGAGTTAGTGGATTATGAAGGGACGGCCTTGGCGGAGCCTAGAAATGGGCTCTATCTCAAAAAATACTATGCATGATCTTTAGCCAAGGCTTCTTGTTGTATATTATTGTACAGCTTTTTTGCATAGTTAGGTCTTGTTTATCGTGATCGGGTTTGTGATTAATTTCCATTTCTTGTGGTAGATGTCAATGGAATCTTCCACCTACATAGGATTCGTGGATGGTGCAAGCCGTCACACTCAGCACTCAGCCCTAGCTGCTTGGGTGATTTATACTCCTATGGGTCAAGTACTGTCTTCACGAGGTGTATGTCTATGGCCATCTTCCAACAATGTTGCCGAATATAGTGCCGTTATCGAGCTTCTACGGGATGCCATTTCGCATGGTGTTCTATCTCTTGAGGTACGTCTTGATTCAGAGTTAGTAGTGTCACAGCTCAATGGTTTGTACCATGTTAGAGATCCGATGTTATTGAGGAGATTCTTACGTGTGAGATTGTTAGAATGGCAATTTGAGAATATAACATATATACACATTCCAAGAAATTATAATCAAGTTGTTGACTCATATGCTAACTACGTGTTAGATTGGCATTTGTTTCATTCATCATAAATTAATCATAAACACAATTTTTACACATGTAAATAAATAAACCGATCACCATAAAACTTTTTATATATAAAAAATGTGGTAATACATAGTGTCATAATACAAAATTGGGGCTTTGAAAGCCACCATCATATACACGGTAGTACAAAATAGATACACTCCCAGGTGTCTAGCCCTGTGGAGGTGGAGGAGGGTTGTGATCATGATATGTCACTACAGCTCTAGCTAGCTGCCGAAATAAACGCACCCATCCGCGTGGTACATCCACCACCTGTCTCTGCATAGCCTCAGGAAATTCCTCGACTTGCCCCATGGGAACTCTATGAGTTAGTCGCACAAAGTTGGTATGGATGTTTTGGAGCGTTCGCTCCGCATCCACACCAATGACATCGTCTCCTCTTCCCCTCCGTCTATGATGTGGGAAGCCCTCTGGTCGCCATGGTCCCACATCTGCATAGGAATGGTAGATGTCATTATGTATTGTCACCCAAAAAAATGTCTTTTTGATTCCATGTAATCAAGAAAACACAAAAAGAAATTAAATACTTCAAAAATTTTAAAAAGAATGAGGGTCGAGATTCATTACCTATGTCTCCATATGCTGATCCTGGTGGTAATGGCATGTTCGAATCCCCCCAGAAATCCATCCCTGCATAGGGGTAGTCATCTATGGCAACAATCTGTCGTCGCCACCATGGAAAAAAGTCAGCTGGATAGGGGTTGGCCACCCTACCTCCCCCTAGTCTGCGCATCGCATCTGCCCAATGTCATTGGGATGGATCTCGAACCCCGTGGAGAGGAACATCCACTCTAGGGCTCAATCCTGGAACACGCTTGAAGAAGAATGTGCTCAAAATGCTGTTGAAACCAAAGTTTCGTATCCTACCTGCCTTACACTCACTGAGCTGATGTTTCATGTTGCTCAGTAGTGAAGTACTCTAGTCATAGATGGTCGGTGTCATACACTCCACCGCATAGAACATCAGTGGCCGAGAGGCCTGATGGAGTGATGCTAAGCCTGCTATCCTGCCCAGCGTCAGTAGTATGGCCTTTAGGCCCAACACCTGTATAGCATTGGTGGGAACTTGACTCCCCACCTTCTCAGTATCTGGGTAGCAGTACACAGCTATGTACTCATCGATAGTAAGCCCATGACATACCCCACCTCGGGACCGAAGGTTCACCACCTCCCCTCGTCTAGATAGACCTGTGATAAATTAGATATCCTCCACCTCAATGGTGAGGGACATACCGTCTATCCGAAAGGACTCTGAGTCTGGATCCCAATAGTCTACCAACATCTGTAGCAGTCCTGGTTTGGCCCTCAAGCCCCTTAGGCACCAAAACTTATAGATTTCACATGCACATAGAGCTTGTTGAGCCCTTATGTCAGCCATTACTGCCTCCTCTACTTCACCATGCTCACGTTCTCGCCACTCTAGCACCATCCTACATGAGAAATTGACCAAATTTCTGTTAGATTCTTATAAATCCACTTGCGCGGCATCATACGTGTCTATTTTACAAACAACCGCGTATGTACGCGGTTTCTAGCCCATTTTCCGCGTATAGCCATCCCTATACACGGAAAAAGCTTCGATACCCGCATGGGCTGGAACGCTCATGTAATATTGGTCTTAATAACCTCATTTGACCATGAAAACTTGTAAAAATTGTATTGAAATGCAAGCTGAGAGTATGAGTAAGTACCTAGAAGAAACGGTTGTGAATTCCACCGGCTGGATCTCCTGGAATTTGCAGCTGAAAATCAGAGCTCCAATGGGTAAAAGTTTCAAATGATTTCTATTTTTTACTATTTATAGAAAAAATTTCAAATATTTGAAAATTTGTACCCCCTTTCCTATAGTTTTGACCGTTTCTAACCATTTTGGACCGTTTCTGACATAATCTGTGATGTAGAAGACCCTTTTCAGCACCGTTTCAGCCTTTGGATTGACCCGTTCGTACTGATCTCAGGTATAATGTCTACACTGGCATATAGGTTAGGCCCACCACCATTTGCATTTTGCATGACCGTATGTCCATGTCACTATATCCTTAGGTACGATTCCACTCTATTATGTCACAGAACCTTCTTGCTGCTATAGAAGTGGCATGATATGAGTGGTAGAGCCTCACCTTACATGGGTACCCTAGTTAGCGCCTTATTTGCATTTGGTTCCCATGCCGATGTTTCTCCCTTTAGGGTGTGGGAGTCACTATATCCTTAGGTACGATTCCACTCTATTATGTCACAGAAACTTCTTGCTGCTATAGAAGTGGCATGATATGAGTGGTAGAGCCTCACCTTACGTGGGTACCCTAGTTAGCGCCTTATCTTCATTTGGTGCCCATGCCGACGTTCTTCCCAAGCTTGCCTTTTGCTAGTGAGCTTGCTATCTGAGTGATGGAGGATTGAGGTGGTGGAGGCCCAAGTGGGGGATTCAATTTCTCCGGTTCGTAGACGTGCCGTCAGAGGTTGTCACTTGTAATCTCTGATTCATATTAATAGAAATATCTTTTCTTGTCCAGTAATGTGTATTTGAATGAATATTGTATCCATTGGAATATGTCAAATGATTTTACATTATTGATTGTATATGCTAGAATATATCTAACACCATGATATATAGTATGCTTGTATTGTTTACTTGTTGTTGAGGAAGTGTTCTATCAATTCAAGCTGAAGATTGGAAAGCTCAACGGGGATCTACTTCAACCGTCCGGAATAAGGTATGAGGTTCGATCCTTTAGTGTTAGACATTTTATTTCTATTGCATATTGGGAAAGATTGATTTCTGTAGTCTAGCTGTCTCTTGTGGTACCCCAAGCCATAGGAATTTCTCTCCGTAACACCCGACCAGGTAGAGGTCAGATAGCACAGTCACTTTATGTGTTGAAGCTGAGGGCCACTATAATTGGTTATGTACCTCTGCTTGTAGTGTATGGGAGTTTTGAGCTTCTCCTAGGCAAGACATACCTGCTGCATTCAGGAGCTCACATATCCTCCCCTTGGCTTGCTTGTATTTTGGTTGTAGATTTTCTTAGGAGTGTGCTCTTTATGCACTAGTTGGCCTTTGGGATCATGGTTACTTGAGTATATTTATGCTCTCTTGAGTTTGGGTCCTTTTATTTTCAGCATGCCTAGTATCTTATCACCCATCCTTGGTCCTAGTACGAACCCTCGTATTAGACTTGGGGGCATCACAACCCCTTACCATGCTCATAGATTTGGGAATGGTCATATTCCATCCTATACTCCATTTGTGGAGGATTTTCATTCCCTTCGCTTGGTATTTACACCAGTGGTCACCCTCATGGGGGTGGTAGTGGATACGTGAACGTTGAGTCTACACCTTACTTTCATTTTTATGTCCCATCGTTCACCACACTATTTCCTTTGGGTGCGGTTGTCATGATCATTCCTCCCTATATCCTATAGTTTGGATTCTTTATTGACTATTTTGGGTTGTTTTGGACTAATATGGTTGTCATGTAGGATTCAGTTTTTGTACACTCTCTTCAAGGTTTTGACCCATTCGTGCCTATCACAGGTATCATGTCTATACTGACATATATGTTAGGATTTCACATCCACTTGCATTTTGCATTAGCTTATGGATGTTTCATTTTAACCTTAGGTACGAACCCATTCCATGGTATCACAAAACCTTCATGCTGTTGTTAGAAGTGGTACTATGTGAATGGTAGAGCTTTCCTATACATGTTTGTCCTTGTTAGCTCCCCTTTGTATTTGTTACCCATGTTGTGATTCCTCTCTTAGGTCCAGGAGTCCTTTGTATAGTATCGCCATGACTTTGCGCAAGAGCCTGATACTCCTCTTGATCTTTTTGCTAGCCTTTTTCCCCAGGAATCCCTTATGTCAAGTTGTAATTGCATTATCATGAGATTTTCTTGCCTTATTGAGCCTTATGCCGGCTTTCTTGACTTTCAGTATCAGCCATATAGCCCGATCTTGTCTTATGTCTAGCCACACAGAGCCATTTTATATATCCTTTGTAGCTTGATTCCCTATTTTACCGGGAGGGGACTTTCCCCCGAGTGTCGCTATCCTACACATGTATCCTTACATCGAGCATAGGTATGTTCCACTGGTTGGAACTATTTTTTTTACCTATTTGACACTCGTCTCCTCCTATTCTGTAACTCTAAAGCAATTTTATTCTTTTTCAAGATTTTCAAATATTTGAAAAAGTCCAAAAAAAATTAAAAAACCAAAAATCTAGATAAGGAAAGATGTTATATTTGGTAGTAGTCGATTCATGTCCCCTTCGAATAGAGCATTGTATATCACATCTATTGATTGCGTTAATAGTTTGACTTTAGGAGCTATACTTGTTTATCTGAGTTTATCTCCACCGACTAGTTAAGCTTCCAGTCACCATGGAGCCTCTGTCGATGCATCCTGTGTCGCATAGATGTCCCAATTTTTCATATCGAGTCTATGCTATCTACATTCAGTCACCATTCACCGTTATTCTCTTGTTTGAAGGAAGTTGAAACCTGAGTCGGCCATTCCTCAGTTATCTTGACTTTGCATGTCGGCCATTCTCGGTGCAGTTACTGGTTTGTGCACCTTATGATCGAGTCCTTCCACATTATACAGCTTTGATGAGTACCTCATGTTGGATGATGGGGGATGACTTAATTCCCTCCTTCCAGTGGATTTCATCCCATTGACTTTAGATCATTTATTCTGGGATAGGAATCTAGAGTCATTTTTGAGTGCCTTGAGACTTGCAGTCATCAGTGGTAGGTTCTCTCGCCATCGACAGTTCTTTGGGAATACATCAATTTCCCCTGATTGATGGATTCTCTCAAGTGTTCGACCTCAACACATTTATTCACACTTGTTAGTTTGCACTGCAGTACCTTGATTCCCATTTTCATTATCAATGGGTGATCTTGCATCTGTTAACGGTATACATCAATGATCGATAATCAGACGACGGACTACTATGTTCGACCTCTACACCTCTATTCACATAGTAGGACGTTTACTCAGTGGTTTATGCAGAAGACCTTCAAGATTGGTGGCATCTCATATATGCTACCTCCTTGATCATGCCAGTGTTCATGATATTTCATCTCTCGTGACTTGATTCCAGTATATGTCAGACATTTCCAGCCATTATGGAGATATTGATCTATTGTATATCTTTAGTCTTCATGGAGATCATGATCCTTTGTATATATTCATTATGGAGATTCTGATCTATGTATATTGTACGTGGCGATGACCACACATGTTATACTGTATCATGCCTATTCATGGCCATTGTACTCTTATGTATCCGGGACTGCTATATGTATTTGCAGTTATGTGCAGAGTTGTATCATTGTATAGTGTTGATTGGATGGCTAGTTCTTCCACTGGGTTCTTCATCACTTCACTTCTGGGATGGACTTATAATGTATTTCGGCCATCGTATGACCCCTTTGACCTCACACATTAGGGGGCATCTGTTATAGCTGATTTTACCACACATGGTGAATCACATTTTTATGGCCTTCCCTGTCCCTATGTAGACTCCTTAGACCCCATGTACCATTTTTGTTCCTTTGATGTTTCCTAGATCATCCCTAAAAACATGCAAAAATTTCCATACTCGACTTTTAAACCCTTTCTCGTGTATATACGCGGGTTTGACCCTTGAAACCGCGTACATCGGGATGTGTGCAAAAGGCCAAATTATTTTGGAGTTTTCCTTGATGTGGATCCAACTCACTGGTCTCCTGGCCTTCCATATGCCTTGAGATCGCTCGAATTCAACCTTTCATTACCCCATTGAAGAGTTATATAAGGAACCCTTTGGATACATTTAAGGCATATGAGAAATTAAGAGCAAGAGAACTATAGTCCATTGTTGCTGGAATTTGTGCTTTCCTCTGCATCCCCTTTGTCCCTTGGAGCACTATTGTGTTCTTCCCAAGCTTATCTTTTACTTATGAGATTTCTATCGAGAGATGGAGGATTGAAGTGGTGGAGGCCCAAGCGGGCGACTTGGTTTCTCCGATTCGTAAACATGCCAACAGAGGTTGTATCCATTGTAATCTCTGATTTTATATCAATAGAAATATCTTTTCTTGTCCAATAATATGTGTTTGAATGAATATTTTATCCATGGATGATTTCAAATGCTTATACGTTATTGATTATATATGCTAGAGTAGAGCTAACACAATTATATATAGTATGCTTGTCTTGTTTATTGAATGTTGAGGAAGCAATTCATCAATTCAAGCTGAAGTTGGAAAGCTCAACAGGGATCTACACCAACCATCTGGAATAAGGTACGAATCGAGATCCTTTAGTGTTAGTTGTTTGGTTTCTCTTCCATATAGGAAAGGATTGATTTATGGAATTAAGTTGTCTGTTGTGGTACCCCAAGCCATAAGAATTTCTCTCCGTAACATAATTCAATTCATCAATTCAAGTTGAAGTTGGAAAGTTCAATGGGGATCTACACCAACCATCTAGAATAAGGTACGAATCGAGATCCCTTAGTGTTAGTTGTTTGGTTTCTCTTGCATATAGGAAAGGATTGGTTTCTGGAGTTAAGTTGTCTGTTGTGGTACGCCAAGCCATAGGAATTTCTCTCTATAACAAACCTAAAATAAGTGACCTTTGATTTTTCTACCAATAAGTGATTATATTCACTATTTTACCAAGACACCCCATATCTCTCGAATAATCAATTCAACACAAGCACACACAAAGTTGCATATGAGGCTAAAAGATAAAATCTAAAACACATGAAGACTACACAAAAAATAATATCAAATGAGAAAAGGGGGTTTCTTTAGCAACAACTAGTATTGATAGGAACTCCACAAAAAGGTCCATCAGACTCTCCAGTAACAAACTCAAGGAAATGCAAGAAGATATGGACCACTCTAGAACTCATAGGAACAACAAGATAAGGTAAATGCTTCCATACTGCAGCCTAGGAAGTGTTTGCACAATGCATATCTATGAATATATATTTGGATATCATTTCCTTTCTTTGAAACACAATGAATTCTATCAGATCTCTTTGACATCCAAATCAAATAGTCAACATAATGTTTTCTCCCATTTGGACAAGATGGAAACTACTATTGATCAGAAATAATTCCCTGGCCAAGATTATTGCAATGCAAGAGGATATTAATGATACATCAAAGGAAACTGTCTTTGATTAAAAGGGACTTAAGAGAAATGAAAAGGCCATGTCGCTTGGCTTTATGTGCCTATTAGATAAGATGACTAACTTGGAACAGTCTGCCTCAAAAGAAATCTTGGATAAATGGTTCTCCAATATTTATGTTCAATAAATATTGTTCATTTTTTATGTGTAATTATAATTATAATGCAAGTCATGTAAACTTCTAGCAATCTACAAGGAGAAGAAGAAGCCAGAGGTATGCAGTCCCCATTGCAGATAATAGTTAAAAAGTGCTGACAGGTTGGTTCCACTCACTTTGCTCTCTGCCTACTTGTATAGCATATATCTCAAATAGATGAGGTCAAGAGAACAGTCTAGGCAATTTTGGAAGAATATTATCCCTTATACCGAGCATGTAAATCCAAAGGAAGTCCACACTTGCGGTGCAACTTCTGAGGGAATGTTTCTCTAAGGAATTCAAACAAAAAACTCAAGGGGAAGGCTATAACCTGCCTCTATTTTATCCATTGGACATTTGTAAATAAACTCAATTCTTCTCAAAAAATTAGCTCTGCAAAAAGGAAATGTAATTCTAAATAATATATCACACACATTACTTACGTATTCTTTCCAATTCACCATCTGCATATTTGACTTGCATTGGATTGGATCCCTTTATACAATTGAAAGGAAGAAAACATTTAGCTATGATATTCCAAAATTCAAAACTATCAAACACAATGCTAGAGTGTGATATTTTCTAGCTAGTAAACTGGATGAATAGTAGAAACATGATGCCGTATTTTTTTCTTCAAAGTTTAAACCAAGTACTTTTAGCATTGCATAAAGACAAATTACTTGTGAACTTAAATAATATCACCTTTGGATATATAAAACTTGTATATCTTTTTTTTTGTCGAAACCAAGATGAACTCAACATTGATCTAATGAATACTTTAGCATTTATTTGATGAACAAAGACCAAGTCGAATTCTGCTAGGGTGTAGTGCAACAAAAGGTGTTTGAAGAGGTCAACTAAAGAGTTGTAACTTGTGGCCAAACCAATCCTTTCCTTTCTTTCCAATCACTGAAGAGTTGAAGATCAAGGTGGATACTTGTGGGTATGCCATAGGCATACTAATGATGCAAAAAAGGAGACACGTTGCATACCACTAAGATAATTGTACATTTTTTAGTTTTGAATTATTCCACACAAACTTTGAGATGCATTAGTTAATATAAAAAATGAAAACATGGACACGTTATCTTCTCTAAAAGTCCAATTCCATCCATGGTGATTACAATGGGTTTTGTTAAAAAACACCGGTATATCTAGATTCTATATTCCACTTCACACAAGGAAGTATTCTAGGGAATGGACTGAGGGACTGTGTAGCAGTGAAGGAGATATATAATCTAGATATATCAATTACAACAACCTCCCTGTGAAGTGGACCAGGGAGCAACAAAATGCATATCATAGAAATATTAATGAAAGTCATAAATTGACTTGCTCAGACTATCCATGCTTTCAAAAATTAATGTAAAATAGAGAGAATTCAAAAGCATTTATAGAGGGAAATAAAATGGTGATTGTTGTCCATTTAGAATATTTTGAAAGACTTCCTTTAAAATCAAGGAGCATACAAAAGAAACATAATCAGGATCCTTCTTAGACATAGACCATAACAAAATCATAAAATCCATGCATCCTTTCATAATATTCTCAAGAGCTCGAAAATAATATTATGGTCCTAAAAACGTAGTCATTAAAAAGGTTTGAGAAGTATGTTTGCTTAAGAGAACTACAAGAGGGTCTCAATGATTAAATTGTATGACGTTATAAAAACAAAATGTGTTCACCTTCGGACACTAGGATGGGGGTTAGCAGGTAGTTGAGTTGAGACATTAGATGACAACGATGGACTTTGTGGTTTGGACTCTACCATTAGTAGCAAGTGTTTGGCATTCTAACACACCTGACCGGTTGTTTAATCATCTTGTCACTCACCTAAATAAGGGCAAACTCTTTCAAATATTTTGACAGAGTAACACAAAGTCAATCCCTCTTCTATGTTGTAGGGTTAAAAAAAAGTGTGGCTTTATGACAAATGAAGGCTACATTTGGTGCAGAAATAGAGTGCAGAAGACTCCAGAATTTCATGGAAAGGTGAGGGAAATTTATCCACACACAATAAGAAATCTATGCATTCTGTTCTATTGAAAAACCCTCATCTCAATAAGAACAGGAAACTAATTTTTATGGTTTCACTCCCAAGGTCCACAAGTAATAACCTCATACACATGGGATTTCTTGGTAAATCAAAATAGTAAGATTTTTGTAGTCGGGCTTCTGGTATGAGTGCAATTCCATCCATTGGGATTACCTAGATCTCTTTTACCCAAGCCCTAATAATAGTTTGGGGTGGCCTCAACCCACAAAATATTTCAATATGGTTTGTTCTTTAAATGGAAATTTATCCTCTCCTACCAGTCCAGTTGAATGACAAACTATGAATAGTGGTATCAACTATTTCAAAGGCTACAAAACCCTTAAACTCAACAATGATGGCTAGGAGCCGATCACTATGGACTCATAGATTTTTGGTACTGGAAAGGAGCCAATTCCCAAAAAACACAATGGTTTATTTCCTTATGCAAGGAAACTACCTATTGTTGTTTGATGTTTTATTGTTTATGCTTGGGCCTAGGGCTATTTGGTGTGACTCATGGGACTTATGTTGTTTTATCAATATTTTTATATGTTGTACTAGTTTTTGGAACGTGAGAATGTTGGGAATATGTGTAAAAGTATCATAGAATCTATATATTTCCCCAAATTTGTACGAAATGGTACGTTGGAAATGGTAATAATATATATATTAAAAAATATAAAAATAAAATAATTAAAAAAACTATTGATTTTCCATTGATATATTTAAATTATAATACTATTAATAATTATGTTATTATGCTATGTAACACATTAGAGGAAATTTCAACTCAAAATGGGCCTCCTAAAAAGAATTAATAAAATAATACTTATTAATTTTGGAGGAAGAAAAGAAAAAACTACATTTTTTGTTCGTATTTTCGACATATCTCCCTGTGTTTTTACTCAAATTTCGATCAGGAGAGCTCGTTTGATGTGGAATTAAATTACGCATCCAACGAGTATGCGCTTGGGATACTTTTTATGGGCCCCTCTACCCCAAAAACAAGAAATACCTGAAAAAATGTGATGATGACATCGTCATCATGTTTTTTCAGGTATTTCTTGTTTTTGGGGTAGAGGGGCCCATCAAAAGTATGTCAAGTGGGTACTCGTTGGATTCCAATAGTGGAAAATGAGATATTAGTGACCAAAAAACTGACCAAAATCCGCATATCAATGACCACTTTTGGTTTGGCGATCGCTGGTGGTTAATTTGCGGTCTTTTATTACATGACCAAAATTGGTCATTTTTATTTTGGTCATTTATAGCTTGTCAGTTGGTCATTAATTTGGTCATATATTTGGTTATTAATTTGGTCATATATTTGAATCAATGACCAAATATATGACCACATTTGTGACCAAATTAATGACCACATGACAAGCTACCAAATTTGGTCACGTAATAAAAGACCATAAATTAGCCACCAAAACTGATTTTTGGTCATTGATATGCGAATTTTGGTCATTTTTCTAGTCATTTATATCTCATTGTTTGGCCGCATATCTCTCAATTATTGGTCATTTTATTTGTGAATTTTGGTCATTAATCTCATTTATTGGTCACTAATTTAGTTATTTTTAGTCGCTTTATGTATGGTCATTATATTTTAGTAGTTTTAATGGTATCCATTATTAATCAATATAAATTTTTAATTTGATATTATGTTAAAATTAAAAAAGAATCATACATTTATTCTCATCTAATACACATGTGAATTATGCAATGTCACATTATAATTAATTACAACACTTGTAAATAATATCTAATACACATGTAAATCATGCAATGTCACATTAATTAGTTAATAATTACAACATTGGTACATACTATAAAGTACAACCATATATATAAGTTTTAAACCACAAATTATATTATATGAAATGTCAAAAGTATTACAATAAATATGAGTTTTCTCAAAAACACATATTAATTTTCATATAACTTTACAGAAAAATCATCACTTTTCAAAATATTACAATGGCTAAACCATCATACTTGCACTTGGTTGCAAAACCATACTTAGATCCCACATCAACAGCTTCAAAACCATACTTAGATCCCACGTCAACAACTTCAAAACCACACTTAACAGCTTGAAAGCCTCAACATCAGGGTCTTCATACTGAATGACAAATCCTCGGTAGCGGGCTCTTCATGATACTCAATGGACCACTTATAAGTTAAGCTCACTCCTACAAATCCAATGAAAAAATATCACTTGTAAAAAAACAACAACAAACTGTAAATTAGAAAAACAATGAAGAAAATTATTTATCTTGTTCAACAACTAACAACAATAACCAAGATCATGTGCAAAATAGGAAAATCTAATCTAACAAATTAAATTTAAGAATTGGTTAAAATTAAACTTGAATGGCTAAATCTGCATCTATTTAGTACCTAAGAAAAGTAAAACTTAGCTCTAAACCAGGAAATGGATTTCAATAAGAAATATAATCAACGAATCCACAAAACAATTACGCTCGACTGCACAGGTAGAAGCCTATACACATAGTGCAATTTTTGAAGGAGTTCACCCGTATATTTCATGTGGTTAATGAATCACATGACAACTATGGAAACTGATGAATGATTTAAGAAAGTCTCAAATCCAACGCCTTAGTGAAAAAATGGGTGCATAACAAGCATATAGGTATGTATGTCTGAGCCCCCAATCTTTGCTATCTGATAATAAAAATTCCACAGATAGGCAAAGAGTTCAAATCTTGGGGGTCACACTGATCCTAGAGTTCCTTGAGGATGTAGGGAGGGTGCTACTGTAAAATTCAAGTAGATAATTTGAACTTAATTAAATCTCCATATATCTATCTTAACCCTAAATCATCATTTCTTAGCATGGAGTTAGATGGATCTATGATTTATTTTGACACAGAATTTTCTTATAATTTGATTTTTTTCAATTTAACTTTTAATGTTAAATAAGCTACATATCACCTTTAGCTCATGTTCCCTTACTATAGGAGAAGGGTGTTGGCCAAACTGTAAGGAATGCGTCAATATTACTGAAAACAAATTAAATTACCTTTTCCTTTGTAATTAATTAATTTATATCAATTAATGACTGCAAGGTTTATCACATTTACTTATTTACTTAAAGTACCAAGAAAATTAATTTTGATCTAACATGAATCGATTAACAAATAGAATCCTGAATTGGGTTAATTCTTGACTACATCTTTGCCATATATGAAATGAAAGTACCACTATACCCTATGTTACACCGGTTGGGTGTTGGTGCATGTATAACTGCATCAAGGGTTAAAGATTTTAAACTATGAACAAAGTAGTGCAACACTGAGTATAATTGGAGTCTAGATAGAATCTATGAAACTATCACTAGACACAAAACCTAGCGCTAATAGAAAATTATAGCAACTTGTCTAAACCATCTATAGCATGATCAATGCGACAATAAATGAGTTGACATGTCAGACAAATAATAAAACTTCAAGGCAATCTTGGGCTCTCCTCTGAAGTTAGGACCTTTCTTACCAAATGAATAAAATAAAGAACACACCCATAAAACAGGAAAATGAACAATGAAACGAGGATAATACAATACAATATGATTTTTCGACAATATTTGCAAACTTAACTATTCATTGAAAAAATAGAGTACCTATGAATTTACAACATCAACAACTTTAGCACGTCCCTTAAGTTCTTCCATTTCCCTACAATCCTCTTTAGCTTTTTTAATATGATTTACAGCTGTAAACAAAAATGTCCCACAAGAAGGACAATTACAAATATGCTAAGAGATGTTCCAATGGTTGAAAATGGTAGCTTTGGGTTATATGAGAAACTGTAATAGCCACAAATAATAGGTCTTGAGAAAATCTTAAGACTTAGCAATTCTACCTTATCAAAAGCAACAAGGACTTCATATTTTTCCTTGTCAAAAGGAAACAACTGATAGTACATTGAAATTAAACCAAGTAGATACCTTGTGCCAAATTCAATATTCAAAGAAGGATTCAAAATCCAACCCCATAAAAATGATTTGAAGGAACTCAAAGTCAGGGACAATCTGACTTCCTCACAAACATATCATGCAAAAATTCACAAGAAATGCTATCTCATAAAACTCCTTAAAAACCATTGACTATTAAAAATTCCTCCTAAACCCTAAACCAGCCTCAAGCTCCTCCTTCAAGGCTGCACGTTTGAGATCCACATAATTGGTAAAATAGCTTGTGAGAAGTTTTCTCATTTTGTTGAACTGTTCAGATATTAATTATCATATCAGTCAAATATGTTTAGTGTTCTAAATAATGGTAAGAAGTAAAACCACAAAAAACACTACATTAAAATACTGATGCAACCAAAAAAGAAATTCATAATACACTAAAAACGAATATGATTTACCTATGGCAATGATAAGAAAAGTGAGTATGATCAATATTGTAACCCTTTATTGTTTTCAATTGCACCTTTGTACTTTTTTATTCTTGCTAACTGCAACGACATAGAGTAATGCTTAACCAAATGGAGTTTCAGCAGTGTTTTATTTGTCTGAAAATATTGTGCAATTTCCATCCTATATGAAAACTGGGTTGGGAATTAAACACTAAAAATTTTGACATTGAAATTGGGAGGGCTGAGAACTGAGAGAAATTTCAAACCCATATGAAATTCTACAATATGCAACAAAACATGGCAAATAGACATGGAAAATAGTTTCCAAGATGATATTTACAATGGCAATGATATTTCAGAAGTCAGTGTGAGCATATAAAAATTGAGCAATAAAAGGCAATCAAGTAATGTTTCAATATAATTCAAATTCATTATTTCCAAATGACGAAGAAAAAAGGATTATAGTGAAATTGTGTTCCAATCATCTGTTGGTTAAGATTAAGATAAATGAGGATCCGAGAATGTCTTCAGCAAAACGTACTTGTGATAATAACCCAGACATTTGTGTGAAACACTTAAGTTGTGGTGACCACAAAGATGGCTTACAGAACATTGGTAATGCTACAGTGATTTTTCAAACATTGAGAATTACAAAAAATTGAGTACAAATGTGAGGTCGGTGACCCCCAATAAAGAAGTGTTTCTTTCCAATAGGTTGAAGTCCAGCAACAACCATTCAAGGAAAACAATCAAGGATTGATGAATGTTGAATGCATGAGACTTCAAAGGAAGAGAATCAATTCTAATTATGAGATGCAGAAGAATTTGTCAATGAGCTCCAGTGGAATTATGGTTTGAAAATCAGCATCAGTGACAAACATGAAGACATCACCAATGAAAGATTATGATGCCCAACACTTAAGCAAGAACACTCAATCATATCTAGCTTGTGGTCTATTTTCTTTCACCGACTTAAACATGTGAACCTTGAAATTCTCATTATTATTATGTGATAAACTTTATGAAGTGGGTGGAGAGTTTATGAAGGGGTTATGAAGTCGTCATTAGATAGTCCTAGTCAATAAGTAACTTGGATCATTAGAGGAATGGTCATGATCCCCAACCATCTGCTACTTGGATCTCTGTGTATAAAGCAGCCCTCATATTGAATTGAGCTATCATTGCAAGTTGAGGCATTCTCATTGTATACTGTGTGCCATACCTCCATCTCTATTATCCATGTGTGCAGATTTACAGACACAGACTACAACACATGAGTTGTACTAAGAGCCTCAAGATTATTCCTTCGTTCGCTGTATGATATTTATGATTTTTTTCTCTTATTTATAAAAGTTGCGTGCACACTATTTCTAGATTAAATTTTTTAACAATCGTTCCAAACTTATATCTTTGAGTGGATCCACTCCCAAAACTGTTCACTTTTATCTCTACAACATTCCCATTTGGTTTTATTAAGATAGTCACTTGGGGTCACCAAACTAGAATGTTTTTTCTTTTGTAGCATCAACTACCAAGCTCGTATACAGATTACCAGCAACAAATATTTAATTGCTAGTCACCATTCCTGAAAAACATCAATTATATATGGAGGTAACTGAATAATGCCAGCTGTGTTTTATCAATTTGTCTCTTATTTGCAAGTTGAATGTTTTCATTTAAATTTTATTTTCAATCAGATCTTGATTTCAGATATGCATAGATCATCTATAAATTTTCCTAGTTATGCAAATTTTATAGATTGAAACTACATGTCCGTGTCCACTATTCTTGATTTATCTGATGGTTAAGCATGAAACTTAGTTACAACTCAAGTAAAACCATAGCAAACAACTAGCCACAATATATTTTGGATTATTTACAAACAGAACTACTATACCTTTTTGAAGGAGGAAAAATCTTCTAGCTTAACAAATGGTAAGTTCTGAAGGCATCACGAAGGTGAACCTGATGCCCACTTAAAAGGGAGATGATTCTCTGCAGAGATGAAAATCAATAACAGTTGAACAAATGGAAAAAGGTTGGAAAAGACAAGATAAAGAACAACATATTTAATTAATTCATATAACTATACTTTTCGATATACATGAATAATCA
Organism: Pseudotsuga menziesii; assembly: GCA_001517045.1. Taxonomy (NCBI): domain Eukaryota; kingdom Viridiplantae; phylum Streptophyta; class Pinopsida; order Pinales; family Pinaceae; genus Pseudotsuga; species Pseudotsuga menziesii. Next base: position 351,540 of record LPNX010077675.1, on the reverse strand, counting down.
TAGAGTACTGTTCAGTCGTCCTCATTCCTCAAACATTTAATTGGAAAAGGCAAGATTTCAATTATTTAACGTCAGCAGTACTGTTTGTCATTTAATTACTAGAGTCAACTGGCAATACGGCCCATCCAATTTGTAAGGTATCTCCTCTGTCGCTAACATTCAGAATGTTAACCTGTGTTTGCTTCATGTTTGAAAAAATATATATCCATAAATTGTCACTCTTGAAAACATGAAATGAATAATCTATGACTTCCTTCTAAACAGTAAAATTTTGAAATTGTCAACACGTATTAAGGATTTTTTTACTGCTGAAAACAATCATTTAACAATCTTTTCACTTCATTGGCAGGGTTTTTGTTTCACCTGATAAACAACAGCTTCCAGCTCCCGTGTCATATCCTTTTTGAATTCAGTTGCAAGGGACCTGCAAGCCTTAGGATTAACGGTCATAGACATATATAGTTCTATATCTCCAAATTCCTGATACACTCTTGAATGGTCAGAAACCAGGAATAAATCTCACCTCAATAATGACCATGAACAAATTCTTTGAAGTGCAAAATAGATACAACAGTCTACAGCTTTTCCAGAGCCACATATATGTTTTCATGAGAATTCCAAGGTTGGAATCTTTATGAAAGGACCATGTAAATATTTATGAAAGGACCATGTAGGAGATACCTTTGGCCTTCAGTTGTGTCCTCCCATGACATAAAAATAAAAATACAGGTTATTTGAAATGGTTGATTAATTTGAAAGATGAAACTAGTGCGATGAAATGGATGCTATAAGATATGATAACCGGAAGATATCAATTATATACATAGAAGTTTAAAATCTCAGTTCAGAACAAATCATACCAATGGAGACAGCTGCATACAAACATGATGCAAAGCATGTCAAGGTAAAAAACAATTCACATATATGTGAACATGCTAGCAGAGAATCATGCTAATATCCTAGAGAATCACAAATTCTCATAAAGGATTACGCAAACAAAAATAATACTTGGAGATAAACATAATTGTTTAATTTTGTTGAATTTTGATCTTAATTGCAGAATTATGGTACTGCTTGAAAAATTGAATAATCATAAGCATTAGCATTCACACATGAGATATAGAATTTACCCTAGGGAAACCCTCTACAACATGAGGGAGAAAACCCCAGCAAATATTCCTTGGTATACTGATAGATAGCAGAGCATGTCTTTTAAGAATGGATTTACCAGAGCAGAGCAATTTGTTACCTTCAATATTTTACTAGAATTCAAACAAACTCTCTTGATTTAAAGACTCAATCAAGCAAGAGAACTAAGACTAGGATTCCTTGAGAGAAGATAATTGTTCGATATGTAATTTTGGGAAAATTTTAAGGACAAACAACACAAAATCGATGAAGGGCCTTCTAAGACTGGATGGGGATGAAAAGTGTAATATACAAGTCAATTTCCAAGGAAGGAAATAATAGTATTAGAAATATTTCCTTGGAATATGGGAATATTATTCTCTCCATCACAAGGTTGGCCAATACACTGTGAATAGTCTTAAAATCGATCTCATGCATTTGGTATATATTTTGTTGATGCTAGTTCAGCTATGAACTCTAGGCTAAGGGTGTTTTGCAAACACCCTTAGGCTTGAGCACACATATCTGTAGTTCCTGAGAAATGCTTAGCACTGATAAGGAGCATATACCAATAAGAATGGAAAACACACAAAACGAAGAACTCACCCAACAATCTAGGTTCTTTGCTGCTACTGCATAATAACCAATATCCAAAATAGAAAACATTGTCCAATTAGTTGCGAACAATCTGTTGAAGGTTGGCTTTAATATATAATACTTGCTTCACTTGGAGCACAGTGTTGACCTTTTGAGTCATGTAGGAGAACATCTCCACACATTGCAGACTTGAAAAGAGAACACTACTATTTTGTCATGTATATCCTGCATAGTCTGAGCACCAGAACTCATAAACACCATTATCACAAACCCCACCATGTAAGCTACACTGCTCATCACAACTCGCTGCAAAACCAACACCTAATTATCAAGTCTTAGTTTTAAATAAAAAGGATTCTACAGTTGTTGTGGTTCATTTTCAATTATCATACCTATACCATCCATTTTAAATGATTCATCTCTCCAAATATTCGAGACAACAATGAGGTGAGCTTGTCTACATATCCATAAAAGTTGTTACAGTGCATATGTTATTGATCTTCAAGCTGCAAATTAATTGTAAACACTTGAAATTATGTTCCCACAAGGACTAATTTCCCTCAACTTTGGAATGGTATAATATGCTGGCTCCAGACCAAAAATAAAGACAACTATGGTCTAATTAATGAAGGTAATAAGCCTAAAGTTCAAAGGAAATAAGACAAATAGGTCATGCCATATTTTATTGGTGATGTATTTGGAAACAAATATTTCTTCTATAGAAAACAACAGTTGTTCATACATGGACAAAGGTGATGCTAAGGAAACCTTCCTTGTAAAAAGAAGGGAATTGAATAGAGATTCCGTTCAAAATTAAATACATCTTCAGAAACTGGGATTTAGAGAACTCAAAAGTTTTGGATTCTGTTAAAGAACAGGAGGATCTAAAAGTTTCAAAAAATATAGACTGGACCCCTCTGCCACAGGGTTCTAAGGGTTGAACTTGGATGAAATCTCAAAGGGAAATCCAGTAAAAGTTGGGGGAGGAAGTTGTGGGGGGGGGACATGATAGAAATTCAATAATGAATTTGAGACTTAGTCTTCAATGTGAGTATCAACATGTTTAATTAAGGATACTTGGAACTTAATAATAATTATAATTAAGTTAAAACAAGACAAATGGAAAGCAAAAAATTGAAGTAACTAAAAGAGGAAGAATCTAAGACACTGATGAGAGGCATTCAACCTTTTATGATAACAAGATTGAGTTGACTGTCACATGACACAAGTAATACATGTATCAAATGGTTGAACATTCTTATATTGTGTTTTGTATTTCTATTAATATTTTTGGGCCTCATTTCATCCAGTGACTATTTCGTTACTGGGTCCTTTAATGGGATAAAGCCTAAAACAGTTCCCCATATTAGCAAATTTATTGTTGATTGTGTTACAATGGATATATACCCCATTCAAGTAAGAATTTTAGGTCCTCACAATCAATCACCATTTTTTATGACAACCTTTCCCTACGTAACTGAACTGAGCTACTTGATTTTAGTTTAGAACAGTCCTATGAGGCCAAATATGTACATCATATTTAATTATTCCAAACAAAATATTATAAATAATGACTATATAAATAACTTAAAGCTAATCTAAGGGGCATACATAGCCAACTCAGAATAAATATTTGTCATGGAAGATGTATTCAAGATTATGTTCACTCAGCAAAAAACTGCCATGTCTTACACAAAATATGAGTTTTCAAACTGAAGAGGGTTCTCGGTTCAAGCTCCATCAAATCCTGACCTTTCTAGGTGTGCTCTTCCTTGAAAAAGAAAACAAAATTGTATCTATTGAATCAATTCATAAACATGGTATCAAGTAAGAAGCAGCCAAGACCATATTCTTACCAACGTGTGCGCTCCAGAAAGAGAAATAATATCATTTTCAGATAGGCCTGTCCTATAAAAGATGTTCCTTAATTGCCATGTACCTGCAAAAGTGTTAGACATTAAAATATGAACATCAGTTTAATCAATTCAAAAACAATATCCTAAACACCTACCACATTTTAATTCTTAAACATAATCATGCCATTTGTCTAGCTAATCACATCTTCTTGGCTTGTTAACCTTGTGAGAAGCCAAAAGATATGTAATGAAACTATCTAGATAATAAAACATTTAATGAATTAACACAATTGGTAAGTATTAAAACATCCCAAACTGCAAAATAACAAGTATTTTAAAATTGTCACAAGGCAAAAGGAAAACTGTTGTTGAAAGAAATGCAATGGAATAAAAAGTACTCTAAGGAAAACTGTTGTTGAAACAAATGCCATTGTCATTCACATGAAATTTTCATCTCCCTCATATTAACAATTTACTAATGCTGTAACTCTGAACAAGGTAAATACATCCACTTCTTATTGTTACGTTTCTCTCTTTCAACAATCTTACTGACAATTGGATCTTTGTGAAATTAAGTGGATCCTAAAACTTGCTTAGTGATCCCACACACCAATACATGAAAAGCTAGTTAAGTTATATATGTACTATTCAGCATATGCTCCATGCTACTCCTAGTCCATAAAGAAAAAAATGAAAATACTTTCAGCATGTGAAAACAAATGGAAATGACTGGCATACTTGTGGCCATAAAAATAGATTCAGAAAATTTCTCATTGAGCTGCTTTAACAAATTTTACAGAGCATCTTCCATATTACAAAGCTTTTCCTATGACTCTTCATTCTAAGGTTGAGCTTTTTCTGCTATCTTTTGTACTTGTTTATTATCTAGCACATGCTAGTATGAGAGCACAGAAGCAAATGAAAAAAATATTAGAGAAATAAAAAATTGTTAAAACCAAAAGAAACAAAACCCGTGAACTCAGAAGAGAACTCACATCATAGTTGGTCATATCCAATTTAACTCCATGCAAATACCGTATGACATCATGTGTCATACTCTTTGTTGCAGCCAACCTAGAATCGAGCATGAATACCTGAGAAGCAAAAACATAATAACTGATTTAGAAACAATATAGGTCAAGTTCTGCTCTCTATTGTCACCATATTAGGATTCATCGTAAATATCTCAGTAGTAGAAAGATAATCACAATAAAGAAACAATACACATTAAAAAAAGTACTTCCGCAAGTAAAATAATTGCTAGTTAAATAGATATGGTAGAAACTTAAATCATCACTACATTCTTGCATGAACTCAGTGGTATGACAAAATGTAATAAGAGCTAAAGTTGAAGGATTCCATCACTGATTTCACTTTATGATATGTTGACTATTGGTGCTTTTTCAGAAAATATACCTACATCTTTCCTTTGGCTTGGTAATTAGTCATGACTTACACCTAGCCACTAGATTTTACAAATATTATTCTGCGATTCCAAGGTATCATTGTAGAAAGCAACCATATTGAAAACAGAAGTCATGTACCTCCTTTTCTCAAGTTGCAATAAGACCTTCAAGTTCTTCTATACATCCCTTGGAAGCATGCAACTCTTTATCCCTCTCTGAATTCATTTGTTGGGATAAACCTAAACGAATACATTTGAAAGGTGACCGTGAACCTCTAGACTTAGCAGCAGTATTTTCCCCTGTCTTATTCATATATGAAGCCATAGAACTGCAGTTTGTTTGATCAGCCTTAACTTTATTTTCCATGTCTTCCAATGATTTATACTATTTAGACAGTTTTAAAAAACAAGTTAGATCCACAACCAATCATATGTATGCTTTAATAATGGAGGAATCAAGAACTGTTGATTGTTTTCAAGTGCAAGAATGCATTAAAATTTAAAATAATCCAATTTTTCTCCATACCTTTTGTTGGTACTCACTTACCTGTGTTTCTGCATTCATAACCAATTCCATAATATGGGATTTGCACTTCTTAATATGTATGATAAGGGAGACTGAAGTAAGGGCTTGTATCAAGGAATTAATATTCAGTTTTCTAAGTCAATTTCCATTTCACTAGTTAAGTACACCACATATTTTTCTTCAATTTCTTTCTCTAGAACTTTAATCTATTTGTGTGCCAGTTGAAAATCAAGATTTCTACTTGCCATAACCTTGAATAGGGAACAATCATGACATACACGACTTGGCCATACAACACAAACATCAATTATGCATAAATCTCAATTGTATAGGAATCTACACCTTGGGGTTTCATTGGCGCTCTCCATGGACTCACTTAAGCTTTGGATGTTCATAGAAGTTTGTGCACTCTGTATTGCTGACATCTAATGTCTTAGGGCTTGCAGCTCCAATTCCAAATCCTCCCTCATTAGAAATTTCCTTTTAGCCTCCTATTTCACAATGTCCACCTTATGTAGTAGAAAGCAATAATCAGAATGGGCAATAACCAATGCAATTAGAAGACACTTGCAGTTGTATTTTCTACATTACCAAGCCTACCTGGCTCTCTAATGCATTTACTGTATGCTCTAGTTCTTCAACTGAATGTTCCAAAAGCTTAGTCTCTTCTTCTTTCTCTTCTACATAAGTTTTTCTTGTCTCTACAACCTGCCCATGGTAAAAAGTATCTTATAAGCCAAAATGTCCAAAGTGAGTTAAGAGGAAGATCTACCCTGGTGGGTGTGACACTTCCAACTTACTGGGGATAAATAATAAAATCACTCATATATCCCATTTTGTTAACCTTGTGAGAAGGCAAAAGATATGTAATGAAACTGTCTAGATAATAAAAAATTTAATGACTTAACACAATTGGTAAGTATTAAAACATCCCAAACTGCAAAATAACAAGTATTTTAAAATTGTCACAAGGCAAAAGGAAAATTGTTGTTGAAAGAAATGCAATGGAATAAAAAGTACTCTAAGGAAAACTGTTGTTGAAACAAATGCCATTGTCATTCGCATGAAATTTTCATCTCCCTCATATTAACAATTTACTAATGTTGTAACTCTGGAGAAGGTAAATGCAGCCATTGCTTATTGTTACATTTCTCTCTTTCAACAATCTTACTGACAATTGGATCTTTGTGAAATTAAGTGGATCCTAAAACTTGCTTAGTGATCCCACACACCAATACATGGAAAGATAGTTAAGTTATATGTGTACTATTCATCATATGCTCCATGCTACTCCTAGGCCATAAAGAAAAAATTGAAAATACTTTCAGCATGTGAAAAGAAATGGAAATGACTGGCATACTTGTGGCCATAAAAATAGATTCAGAAAATTTCTCATTGAGCTGCTTTGACAAATTTTACAGAGCATCTTCCATATTACAAAGCTTTTCCTATGACTCTTCATTCTGACGCTGAGCTTTTTCTGCTATCTTTTGTACTTGTTTATTATCTAGCACATGCTAGTATGAGAGCACAGAAGCAATTGACAAAAATATTAGAGAAATAAAAAAATGTTAAAACCAAAAGCAACAAAACTCGTGTACTCAGAAGAGAACTCACATAATAGTTGCTCATATCCAATTTAAATCCATGCAAATCCCTTATGACATCATGTGTCATACTCTCTGTTGCAGCCAACCTAGAATCGAGCACGAATATGTGAGAAGAAGAAACATAATAACTGCTTTAGAAACAATATAGGTCAAGTCCTGCTCTCTGTTGTCACCATATTACAATTCATCGTAAATATCTCAGCAGTAGAAATATAATCACAATAAAGAAACAATACAGGTTAAAAAAATTACTTCCGCAAGTAAAAAAATTTCTAGTTAAATAGATATGGCAGAAACTTAAATCATCACTACATCCTTGCATGAACTCAGTGGTATGACAAAATGTAATAAGAGCTAAAGTTGAAGGATTCCATCCCTGATTTCACTTTATGATATGTTGACTATTGGTTGTTTTTTCAGAAAATCTACCTACATCTTTCCTTTGGCTTGGTAATTAGTCATGACTTACACCTAGCCACTAGATTTTACAAATATTATTATGCGATTCCAAGGTATCATTGCAAAAAGAAACCATATTGAAAAGAGAAGCCATGTACCTCCTTTTCTCAAGTTTCAATAAGACCTTCAAGTTCTTCTATACGTCGCTTGGAAGCATGCAGCTCTTCATCCCTCTCTGAATTTATCTGTTGGGATAAACCTAACCCAATACATTTGAAAGGTGACCGTGAACCTCTAGACTTAGCAGCAGTCTTTTCCCCTGTCTTATTCATATATGAAGCCATAGAACTGCAGTTTGTTTGATCATCCTTAACTTTATTTTCCATGGCTTCCAATGCTTTATGCTATTTAGACATTTTGAAAAAACAAGTTAGATCCACAACCAATCATATGTATGCTTTAATCATGGAGGAATCAAGAACTGTTGACTGTGTTCAAGTGCAAGAATGCATTAAAATTTAAAATAATCCAATTTTTCTCCATACCTTTTGTTGGTACTCACTTGCCTGTGTTTTTGCATTCATAACCAATTCCGTAATATGGGATTTTCACTTCTTAATATGTATGATAAGGGAGACTGAAGTAAGGGCTTGTATCAACGAATTAATATTCAATTTTCTATGTCAGTCTCCATTTCACTAGTTAAGTACCTCCACATCTTTTTCTTCAATTTCTTTCTCTATAACTTTAATCTGTTTGCGTGTCGCTCGAAAATCAAGATTTCTACTTGCCATAACCCTGAATAGGGAACAATAATGACATACACAACTTGGCCATTTAACACAAACATCAAGTATGCATAAATCTCAATTGTATAGGAATCTGCACCTTCGGGTTTCATTGGCGCTCTCCATGGACTCACTTAAGCTTTGGATGTTCATAGAAGTTTGTGCACTCTGTATTGCTGACATCTGATGTCTTAGGGCTTGCAGCTCCAATTCCAAATCCTCCCTCATTAGACATTTCCTTTTAGCCTCCTCTTTCACAATGTCCACCTTATGTAGTAAAAAGAAATAACCAATGCAATTAGAAGACACTTGCAGTTGTATTTTCTACATTACCAAGCCTACCTAGCTCTCTAATGCATTTACTGTACGCTCTAGTTCTTCAACTGAATGTTCCAAAAGCTTAGTCTCTTCTTCTTTCTCTTATGCATAAGTTTTTCTTGTCTCTACAACCTGCCCATGGTAAAAAGTATCTTATAAGCCAAAATATCCAAAGTGAGTTAAGAGGAAGATCTACCCTAGTGGGTGTGATGCTTCCAACTTATTGGGGATAAATAATAAAATCACTCATATATCCCGTTTTGTAAAAACCTATGCCAAAAAAATGACCACCTAACTTTCAAAATACTCAGGGACAAAAAAGCTTGAACTAGCTGGATATTTTTTAAACAAAATTTGCCAACCTGGTCTTTCACAACAAGGTCCCCAACTATGACATCATATTGAGACATATACCCAGAGATTGCACCACTGCTTGATTTAGATGACTTGTACTTTGAATGGAAATAGAAATCCTACTGCACAGGGGTACCTAAAAGTCGGCCAAATTAATCCAAATTTAAGGGAATGCAATGCAACCCACTCATTTTAGGAAACTCTGCTAATAAAAAAAAAATATACACACTAACCTATGCCCAAATTAACAGTACATGTCAACAAGAAAATATATGAAATCCTAAGCTCATCGAACTGCTTCTAAATTGATGAAATCACTAGATTTAAACCCTAACCAACCCAAACTGATAGTACAAAATAGTCAAGTAACATTTATACAACGACACCCAAAGATTTGAGCTGCCGGTATGAAATATGATAGTAAATTTCTGAGATGGGGTTCCAATTCCAATCTCTCCAAAATACTGGGCATCCAAGTAATTCCTCAATGACACATAATCGCCCTTGTTAGAGTCGAAACCCTGACCCCCTAGAGACCAAACCTCCTAACGAGTCCATAGCTTGACAACCTTTACGCATCGAAGCCTTAGAGACACGCCAGGTTTTAGGATCCAGTGATATAAGCTAACTGACAATGAGGATATAAAAAATATATCAAAATCCATTTCAAAACTAATAACACCACGGAGGAAACCCTCAATGAACCCAAATCTGATAATTTCAACAATTGAAGATGGATTTTTTATACCAATAGAAAATAGAAATAATCACTGACCTATTCTTCTTTGATGGGTTGAGGTTCAACCTGTATCAAGACTTGATATGCCTCACAAGAGATAATTTCAAGAATTACCAAGCTGAAGACATGTGTCTATTTATCAATAGAAAATAATAAAAAAACTCTGGTGAAAAAATATTGAGTGTTCTTCATTAATGGATAGTGCCTCTTCCTGTATCAAGATCTGAAGAGGAAAATGGTTTTAATGGACTTTTTCTTCTCCCATCAATTACAACTAGAAGAATAATTCACACTTACAACCTCAACCGAAAGAGATACATTTTCCCTCCAAAGGTATCAACTGAAAGACATACATTTTCCTGCTAAAAGTTTTCAATGGACATATCTTTTCAATATCTTAGTGTTTGTATTTTGTATAATTATGTTTTTAAGATTATTCATTATATTTTAATTAATATTGTATATTACAAAAAAAATTAATGTTATATACCTATTATATACTATAATTTATATGTATAATAGTTATAATTACATATATTTTAAATAATATTTAATTATATTATATTATATGAATTAATATTATATATATAAATTAATATATAACTATATATTACACTTGGTACAAAATGATCAAGTTAATCAACGCCTCTAAAACCTTACTTTTGTTAATTATAATCCTTACATTATAATTATTATAATAACCATTAATCACCCTTATAATATTTATCATATATATTTTTAATAATTTATGTTATTATATGGCTGGAAAAGTTTTTTTTTTGACATAATATTCAATTTTCATTAATTTGTAAATAGTAAATCAATTATTAAATTGAGTTTTTTTAATATTGATATAATTAGTATCAATAAAGTTTTTGTAATTATTTTATTATTTTTTAGATCTTGTACATTTTTTAATTGGAGGTATGAAAATTTTCAAGAACTAGAATATGGTGTTCCTATATTATTAAAGATCATGATAAAAAACATGACCAACTCTATGAAAATTTTCAAACATTAGAAAAAATATGGCGTTATTATTGTTATGTTCTAAAGCATAGTTCAAAAAACCTTATGTCATAGCATATACAGAAGCCAAATCTATAGTGTAGCTTAGATAGCTATAGAAATACAAATATCAATAGAGAACATGTAGTACTGTTTGACATATATAACCTGAAATATATATTTATAATTGATATATTATCAACCAATTATTTTTATTTTATATGTATTTGGTCAATTCATGTTGAGTTGTGATACTACATTAATTTACTAGATTCTAACACTGTAGATGGATTCAGAGACCCATTTCCATCTGCAGTGTTAGAATTTAGTAAAATGTACAAATTAATTGTCAAATTTGTAATTTTTTCCATTGCTAGAGTAACACAATTAAAAATGACCAAATAAATGACCAATTGTAATATGGTCATTTGTAGTCTAGATATCCCGTGATCAAATTTGGTCATTTATCTTGGTCATTTTTAGTTGGTTTTTATCCCGTGACCAAAAGTGGTCATTTATCTTGGTCGTTTTTAGTTAGCTCACTTAGAATTATCATTTTTGTTCATTTATCCCTTTAAAAAAACTGTGGTGACCAAAAATTTTGGTCTCGTGGTCACTAATCTCTCATTTTCCACTAGTGTGTGGAATTTAATTCTGCATCTAACGATCTCTCCCGTTTGAAATTTTAGTAAAAATACATGGATATATGTCGAAAATACGAACAAAAAAAATAGTTCTTTTTATGATACCTATCCCCAAATTTATATTAAAAAAATGTTTAAGAGGTGCTCCCTATTTGAATTTTAAATAATTTTGATTGGATAATACATGATGACATGGAATTTGTATTATTTTGGGGAGGCCCATTTTAAATTGAAATTTCCTATAATGTAAATTTTAAGCATAGAAAGCATCAAGGTTAAAATTGACAAAATATAAAAATATCATTCACAATTCAATAAAACTACAAGTCACATACCATATTTAGTAACCTTGAAGATTCACCATGCTCAGGGATTAAAGTATTGTATATAACAAAATCAGGCCTACATTTCCTTCTTCTCATCTCATTTAACAATTCCCTTACCTCATCTTATCTACCAACATTAATGCAAAAAGTATCTAACAATGTAGTGAAGGCCATAGTATCTTCCTTGCACTATGCAGTCCTGTGCCTTTATTCATGATTCATCCACTTTCCCAGCTGTCCCAAGATCTTTTATGTATATTGTGAAGGTGTAAACATTGGGCTTCAAGACCAATATTTTCATTTATATAAAATAATTTATGTAAGATGAAAGGTTATTTGAATCTTGAATACAGGATATTCTCTTGGAAAGAGTTCTTTATGCCAAGAGAAGAGAAATTCCTACTGTTTGTGCAATTATAGGGGCCATCCTTGGTTAGGAAGAAATTAAGGAAATACCTTTGTAGACTCTAGAGTGATAATCATTTGGGATTGGTCACAATAAGCCAACAAGTTTAAATGACATTTTTACATTTTTCCATGGATTGTGTGAGGAAAATGATGAGAAACAGGGAGTGAAATGGTGTCTCGATATATCTGAATTAGACACAAGAAGTACATTATAGTTTTGACTCAGCTGGAAGCTAGAAGACATCCTTAAATCCTTCTTGGTCTACCAATACACTTCATTATAGAGTAGTATGCGTTGACTCCAAACAAACAAAAATTTATAAAAAAAGGGAAGTTGAACTATCCAAGTCTTTAACACCATGCCATATTTTCTCACAATATACTTGTAGATGTATTTGTTGTGAACTCTAATATATTTTTTTCTAAGGAAACATGTGAACTCTATGTGTTTCAATTTCACCTAGTTACAAGTTAAACCATCCATCCATGAGAATGTGGCTTTTGGAAAATCCTCCCAATTATGCTTCAATTCAAGTTCAAAATATTGATATGGTTAAGCTCCTGTTATTTTCCAATTTCAAATAAACTGGAATATGTATATATTAATAGTATTATCAAATAACTCACAGGTTGTTGCTCACACTGCAAGATAACTCCCCTTAGAGGTTGTTGCTCACGGCGTTGTCTTATTCTCACAATACTTGTTGTTGCATACAAGTCAAAAATATGGTTGTCCGTAGCTTCTCAATGCTTAGGGAACCTCTCAGGCTCAACTCAAGCCACACTCACATCTCTTTCCCACCTCTCACACTCATATTTTTTCCTGCCTTTATTCATGATTCATCTACTTTCCCAGCCGTGCCGAGAAATTTTATATAGATTATGAAGGTGTAAACATTGGGCTTCAAGACCAATATTTGCATTTCTATAAATTAAATTGTGTAATATCAATTGTTATTTAGATCTTGAATACAAGATATTCTCTTGGAAAGAGTTCTTGATGCCAAGATAAGAGAGCTTCCTACAATTTGTGCAACTTTTGGGGCCATCCTTGGTTAGGAAGTCATTAAAGAAATAACTTTGTAGACTCCAGAGTGATAATCATTTGGGATTGGTCACAATAATCCAACAAGTTTGAATATCATTTTTACATTTCTCCATGGATTGTGTGAGGAAAATGATGAGAAACAGGGAGAAAAATGTTGTCTCGATATATCTGAATTAGACACAAGAAGTACAGTATATTTTTTTACTTAGATGGCAGCTAGAAGATATCCTAAAAGCCTTCTTGGTCTACCAATACACTTTATTGTTGAGTACTATGCGTTGACTCCAAACAAACAAAAATTTCTTAACAAAGGGAAGTTGGACTATCCAAGTCTTTAACACCATGCCATATTTTCTAACAATATACTTGCAGTTGTATTTGTTGTCAACTCTAATATATTTCATGCTAAGGAAACATGTGAAATATAATGTGTTTCACTTTCACCTAGTTACAAGTTAAACCATGCATCCTTGAGAATGTGGCTTTTGGAAAATCCTCCCAATTATGCTTCAATTCAAGTTTAGAATATTGATATGGTTAAATTCTTGTTATTATCCAATTTTAAATCAACTTGAATATGCATATATGAATATATTATCAAATAACTCACAGGTTGTTGCTCACACTCCAAGATTCCTCCTCCATTGCAAGATAACTCCCCTCATAGGTTGTTTCCCATGATGTTGGCTGCTTCTCATAATACTTGTTGCTGCATACAAGTCAAAACTATCATTGTTGGAAGCTTATAAATGCTTAGGGAGACTCTCACACTCAACTCAAGCCACACTCACATCTCTTTCCCACCTCTCACACTCACAGTGATGCTTTCCTTTATTCATGATTCATCCACTTTCCCAACTCTCCGAGGAACTTTTATGTACATTGTGAAGGTGTAAACATTGGGATTCAAGACCAATATTTGCATTTCTATAAAATAAACTATGTAGCATCAAAGGTTATTTGAACCTTTAATACAAGTTAATCTTTTGGAAAAAGTTCTTGATGCCAAGACAAGAGAAATTCCTACAGTTTGTGCAATTATAGGGGCCATCCTTGGTTGCGAAGTCATTAAGGAAATACCTTTGTAGAATCTATAGTGATAATCATTTGGGATTGGTCATAATAATCCAACAAGTTAAAATATCATTTTTACATTTCTCCATGGATTGTGTGAAAATGATGAGAAACAGGGAGCGAAATGGTGTCTCGATATATCTGAATTAGACATAAGAAGTACAGTATAGTTTTGACTCAGCTGGAATCTAGAAGATATCCTAAAATCCTTCTTAGTCTACCAATACACTTGATTGTTCAGTACTATGCATTGAATCCAAACAAACAAAAAATTATAAACAAAGGGAAGTTGGACTATTCAAGTCTTTAACACCATGCAATATTTTATGACAATATACTTGTAGTTGTATTTGTTGTGAACTCTAATATATTTCATGCTAAGGAAACATGTGAACTCTAATGTGTTACACTTTCACCTAGTTACAAGTTAAACCATGCATCCATTAGAATGTGGCTTTTGGAAAATCCTCCCAACTATACTTCAATTCAAGATCAGAATATTGATATGGTTAAATTCTTCTTATTCTCCAACTTTAAATCAACTTGAATATGGATATATGAATAGTATTATCAAATAAATCACAGGCTTTTGCTCACACTGTAATATGCCTCCTCCACTGCAAGATAAATCCCCTCATAGGTTGTTTCTCACAACATTAATACTTTCCATTGCATACAAGTCAAAACTATGGTTGTTGGTAGCTGCTCAATGCTTAGGGAACCTCTCACACTCACATCTATTTCCCACCTCTCACACTCACAGTGTTTCCTACCTTTATTCATGATTCATCCACTTTCCCAGTTGTCCCAAGAACTTTTATGTAGATTGTGAAGGAAATTTTATGTAGATTGTGAAGGTGTAAACATACACTCAACTCAATCCGCACATCTATTTCCCACCTCTCACACTCATAGTGTTGCTTTCCTTTATTCATGATTCATCCACTTTCTCAGTTGTCCCAAGAACTTTTATGTAGATTGTGAAGGAAATTTTATGTAGATTGTGAAGGTGTAAACATTGGGCTTCAAGACCAATATTTTCATTTCTATAAAATAAATTAGGTAAGATCAAAGGTTATTTGAATCTTGAATACAGGATATTCTCTTGGAAAGAGTTCTTGATGCAAATACAAGAGAACTTCCTACAGTTTGTGCAATTATAGGGGCCATCCTTGGTTAGGAAGTCATTAAGGAAATACCTTTGTAGACTCTAGAGTGATAATCATTCGGGATTGGTCACAATAATCCAACAAGTTTAAATATCATTTTTACATTTCTTCATGGATTGTGTGAGGAAAATGATGAGAAACAGGGAGCGAAATGGTGTCTCGATATATATATGAATTAGACATAAGAAGTATAGTATAGTTTTGACTTAGCTGGAAGCTATAAGATATCATAAAATCCTTCTTGGTATACAAATACACTTGATTGTTGAGTATCATGCATTGACTCCAAACAAACAAAAATTTCTAAACAAAGGGAACTTGGACTATCCAAGTCTTTAGCACCATACCATATTTTCTGACAATATACTTGCAGCTGCATTTGTTTTGAACTCGAATATATTTCATGCTAAGGAATCATGTGAACTCTAATGTGTTTCACTTTCACCTAGTTATAAGTTAAACCATGCATCCTTAAGAATGTGTCTTTTGGAAAATCCTCCAAACTATGCTTCAATTCAAGTTTAGAATATTGAAATGGTTAAATTCATGTTATTATCCATATTTAAATCAAATTGAATATGCATACATGAATAGTATTATCAAATAACTCATAGGTTTTTGCTCACACTGCAAGATGCCTCCTCCACGGCAAGATAACTCCCCTCATAGGTCGTTTCTCACGATGTTGGATGCTTCTCACAATACTTGTTGCTACATACAAGTCAAAACTATGTTTGTTGGAAGATGCTCAATGCTTAGGGAACCTCCCACACTCAACTCAAGCCACACTCACATATCTTTCCCACCTCTCACACTCACAGTGCTACCTACCTTTATTCATGATTCATCCACTTTCCCAGTTGTCCCAAGAACTTTTATGTAGATTGTGAAGGTGTAAACATTGGGATTCAAGACCAATATTTGAATTTCTATAAAATAAATTATGTAACATCAAAGGTTATTTGAATCTTGAATACAAGATATTCTCTTGGAAAGAGTTCTTGATGCCAAGACAGGAGAACTTCCTACAGTTTGTGCAGTTATAGGGGCCATCCTTGGTTAGGAAGTCATTAAGGAAATACCTTTGTAGACTCTAGAGAGATAATCATTTGGTATTGGTCACAATAATCCAACAAGTTTAAATATCATTTTTACTTTTCTCCATGGATTTTTTGAGGAAAATGATGAGAAACAGGGAGCGAAATGGTGTCTCGATATATCTGAATTAGACATAAGAAGTACAGTATAATTTTGACTCAGTCGATAGCTATAATATATCCTAAAAGAATTCTTTGTCTACCAATACACTTTACTATTGAGTACTATGCATTGACTCCAAACAAACAAAATTTATAAACAAAGGGAAGTTGGACTATCCAAGTCTTTAACACCATGCCATATTTTCTGACAATATACTTGTAGTTGTATTTGTTGTGAACTCTAATATATTTCATGGTAAGGAAACATGTGAACTCCAATGTGTTTCACTTTCACCAAGTTACAAGTTAAACCATGCATCCATGAGAATGTGGCTTTTGGAAAATCCTCTCAATTATGCTTCAATTCAAGTTCAGAATATTGAAATGGTTAAATTCTTGTTATTCTACAATTTTAAATCAGCATGAATCTATGTATATGAATAGTATTATCAAATAACTCACAGTTTGTTGCTCACACTACAAGATGTATACTCCACTGCAAGATAACTCCCCTCATATGTTGTTGCTCACGACGTTGGCTACTTCTCATAATACTTGTTGCTGCATACAATTGAAAACATGGTTGTTGGCAGCTGATCAATTCTTAGGGAACCTTTCACACTCAAATCAAGACACACTCACATATCTTTCCCACCTCTCTCCCTCACATTGCTGCTCACTCAGACAAAACCTTATCAAACCACAAAAAGAATCTAAGTTGTATGAAACGTGGAAACATTTCCAACTTTTCTGAAATGAGAATGTCTAGAAACATGACCCGAAAATGGGTACGTCCAGGGAAATGCATTATATTAAAAAAGAAAAAAATATAGATATATAGTTTTTTTTAAGTGATACAACATCTTGCAAAAAAATAAGCAACAAAAATAAGAATGATACACATAAATGACACTTTAGAAGGAAACAATTGCCTATATTAACTCTCATAGATGATTACATGCTGCAAAATCTTATAGCTTTCTGGTCTTCACTAATGCCAATCCCATACCCTCGTATATGATAGAATCCAATGGAAATGCTACAATCTTGCCAACCCTGAAATCCTGAAAACTATTAACTCTACTAAACTCTGAATGGGATATGAAATTTAACTTTCTCCTTATGAACTCTGATGAGGTTGAAACCATCTCAAACATCCTAAAACAATTAATGTTAATCTTAAAAATTTAAGTTTTAAGAGTTTAGTATTACCATTAATTACAAGCTGTGATACTAGACACATCCATATAGGCTAGCGTGTCCCATGTCCATGTGTCTGAAACAGACACGCTGACAGAGCGTGTCAGACACGTATCTCCAGCGTGTCGCGATTCTAGACACGCATGTCCCATGCCTGTCAAGACGTGTCTTGAAAAGAGGACACATTTTTTGTATAAGGGATGCTTGGGACCACTTTAAAACCAAATTTTGACTTAGTTTTTGTCATTTGGAATTGTGGAGAGTGCTCTAAGAAGTTGTTTTTGTGTAGGTGAAGAAGATCTTATGTATTTGTAAATGTGTGATACTAATTACTAATGTTAAATGTGCATTGATTTTTATTTCTATTGAATATTTGTAAAAATTTGGATGTATATGTCTATATTTTATATATATATAATATATATATATATATATATAATGTGTCCTACATGTATTGATTCTAGGGATCACTGTGTCCATGTCAGACACTAGAATCCCTGTGTCCTGAGTCCTCGTGTCAGGTGACTTAGCATGTGTGTATACCATTTGGCCCAACTTAACAACCTTGATGACTCAACTATTGAACGAAGAATGACCCAATTTAACCACCTAGACAAGCCAACCTTGGAACAAACAATGATTCCCTCTTTAAGTAATGAATCATATGATGTGACAGGATACTGTTTAATCTTTGTGGATATATCAACTAACCCAACTTAACGAATTTAATGGCTCAACTATGAAACACATAGTGGCCCAATTTATTGTCCATAATGGGACAGCCGCAAAACACAGAATTCCCCCTTACAGGGCATGTCAACCCTACATACCCTTTAACAAACTTAAATTCACTCCTCAACAGCATAATAAATTGTATATACGCTGAGATATACATCCATTGGATCTTAAATCTAATGATGTAGGTTCCAACCTATATAACATTAATTATTCTACTGTGAAGTACATATTGACAAAAAGCTAACAAGACGGACCACCTGATATAAGAGAATTTTGTTTACACTATGATTTAAAGGCCTTGATTCCCAACCAAGGATCAAACAATGACCCAAAATAACTTCCTTCACAGGCCAACCACAGAACAGACAACGTCTCTCTTAATTATTTCTTTCTTTCCTATCATTCTTTCTTTCTTTTCCTCTTACATTCCCATGATAAAGTTAAATTCTCAATAGCATAAGGTTTCAAATAAATATTCCAATTTGGTTTTGTTTCACCCACCTCAAGGTTCTTAAGCACTATTGTGCCTGTTGATGGCCAATTGTGACTTAACCTTGAAGAATCAATCAGCAATGGTGCTTCACTTGGTATATTAGAATATTGCATTATCCTCTCCACATAAATCATTTTGTTTTCCATGTTGCATAGGTTTCATATGACCCAATCTTGTACTATATTCAAATTCAATCCATATGTTACTTCCAAGCCAGCAAGACCTACGAACAATGAAGGAGGAGAAACTTTCTAAGAACACCGACATACCCTCCTTGGCATATGCAACAACTAGGTGCATATTAAGTTTCCAGGAATAGTCCTTACTTGGATCAATTGTGCCATTCGGAAAGATTACTAGTAATGTTAAAGAATCATGAAATACACAATTTTCTAGAAAATTCAGGTGAAGACAGAGCCATTCCATATGAGTACATGGTATTTTTAATGAGGTACTACTTGGAACCATTACTACATTTCATATGCTAGGGAGATGGCTAGATTGGTGGGAATTACAAAGGATCCCATAATACACCATTTTGTTGAGTCTCTCAAAGGAGCAGCCGTAACAATAAATTCCAATCAATAAACTCGCTTCATGGAGCAAAGTTACTTACTTGATACCAGAGGAAAATTGCAGTGACCGGTATAAAAACAATGAATACCTACCAAGCAATCTGAGACATGATTGTTACAATTCCTAATAGTTGAATTACTGCAAATGATAACCCTCCCAATATATAACGAATGTCCGTGTCTACAGTACTCTGATCTGTCGATGCCTGTGGATAGAGAAGGGTGATTTCACTCGGCAGGAAATATCAGTTTTACATGCTATTTCTTCACATCAATTATACTACCAGTCTACATTATTGACTTGAAGTGGAATCAATCTAAAAATCTAAAAACCTCTAATATATAGCAAATCTATATATATGTTGATGTTTATAGTTTGCATTCACAATTATTGTTTAAATGGGAAATACAAAAGCATCACAAACAAACTATTTTTTCCTAAGTTATCTTTTGCTTATCAAACAATTTCAAGCTTGTTGAATACAAACATGTACTTAACCGATTCAAGATGTGTCTAGTTGGGGTTGAATCGAAGAAGGACATTGGTGCATGGAAGATGCATGTAAGCATGATTGTGAAAAGTCTCTATGCAGTCTCAATTGCTACAGTTTCTAGAAGCAAAGACCTTATCAATATACATATGGAACTCCCTATTGCAAGTAATATGTACACAAGAATGAGAACTCTAATGCTAACTATGGACTTATGGTCCTGGGTTGGAGGGGAAGCCCAAGCCATCCAGTAATTGCTACTGATTTGCAGCACTTGGAATAGTATGTGTTCTTCCAATATGATAGGAACCAAGGAACCTTTATATGTTGCAGTTATAAAAGAAGAGTAGACTTGCATTTTGACCTTCCTGGTTTCTCTTTCTTCTTCCTTTACAATCTGTTCAAATCTAATTTCATTTATTCCCATCGCTCGGTCCTCTGCATCCTCATTTTGATATGGTTTATCAGATTCATATTCCATGGTATTGTAGAATCTACTTATGCTATTTATTGTTTGTGGCATTATCCCCGTAGCTCAAATTTGTGCTGCATCAATTGCATTCAAAGTCTGTTGGTGTACACCAACTAGATTTAATAAATCCAAACCACCCAATATATCTTCATTCCTCCCAACTTGAACTATGTCTCCATCTTGCATAACCTGCAAAGTTGTCCAAAATATCCCTAACACTTTTTCATGACTTGAAACAAGCAATTTTCTATTCAAAGAGTAAAATGTTCTGTACATAAAGGTTACAAATTTGCAAGTGTAGAAAGTGGGATCACCAGTATAAGGTCAGATGTAGATAAAAATTCTACTTAGTGTGTGACATATGCCACTGTCTTCGATCCCAGAACTCCAAGAAAGCACTCCTGTTAGATTATTTGGTAAACTAGCGAGGAATTGGACTATGCATTCAAATAAAAGTGTACTTTGACAATCTACTCTACAAATGCATTCAATCCTTCTAATTGGAGATGGAGAGCAGTACTTTAAATATATGATCTCATGTATGAGCAACAACAACACTAAAATGTTCATCGAGAAGATAGACATCTGCATCCTGGTATATTGGATGAGAAATTTGTGTTCTTTTCTTTTCTCTGCCACTCAAATTGATCCCTCTTTCTCCAATCTCTTTCTGATCCCCATGAGAAAACAATTCTAGGTCTTTCCTTAGAACACATCAAGTACATTTCTGTACTTGTTTCTATTCATCTTATTCCCAAATAATATTTTATCTTCAATTTCCCCACTTTGAATCCATGGAGACTATGGAACATAAGCTATGGTACCACTGACCTTCACAATCCCTAATAGCTTGGGTATTTCTCCCAGAATACTAGACAACAATCTTGACATTCTAGAACCAACTGATCCATAGAATGCAACTTTCATGCCTTTTATTAGCTACAAATTTATTCCCCTTAATGTAAGATCATTGCAGGTTGGATCCCATGAAAATTATCCATGTTTGATTTCAACTACTAGGTTAGTTGAATCCCTAGGTAGATTCTCTATTGCATTGCATTGCAACTCTTCTTCCTGTACAAAAGTGGCTATTCGGTTTAATGACATGTTGCATTAAGAAGTCATAGAAACCAATTTAGGCATATTATATATAGGCTTCTGAAGGATTTGGAAAGTTGCTAAGGTAGAAATCACTTTACCTACCATCAATGGAACCCCTATTAGCAAGCAGGTACCAAATGTAATAGCAGACATGAAGGTTGGTGCCGCCCAGAAGAGAAAAGTAACTGTAGAGGAGGTATACATATATGTTCGTAGATATCCTTGTTCAACCCTTCTTAGTTATTGGAGCCCATGTAGATATAATGTTTTGCAATCTTGCAGTTTCAGTATCCTCGTGCTCTTTAAGATCTCTGAGGTATCCCTCATACGTCTATCCTTTGCCTCCATTATCTTACCCTGATATTTTTCTTGTAGTTTAGCGAAATAGGTATTTCCACCCAAGATTCCATCTATGGATACCAGCCCTGCAATAGATGCCACGCCAATATTCTTGTATAGAATTACTAAATCCAGGAGAACCTGTAGAGGGAGAAGCCATATATCATGCATGTACCAGGAGAAATTTCGAATGTGTTCCACATCTACACTCATATAATTTATAATTTCACTAATAGTATGCTTCTGTCTAGAACTAATATATAGACACAAGCCTTTTCTATATACAAGAGATGTTAGTCCTAATATAACCCACTTCCCAAGCTGTAAGGCTCCAAAATACCATTGTTCATAGAATACCTTGCAATCATATCGCTCCACAAAACCACATTCCATTCAGACATATTGTCAAACAGTTTCCTTGCATCATCAAGAACAGGAGGAACAAGAACAACAAACATGTTTTCCCCGCATCCTTTGAGGGATGCAATGAGAAACAATAACACCATGAAGTGATCAATTACCCCCAAAGGTGAAATGACAACAAGAAAAAATAGGCATGAACACTCACACACAAACAACTTCAATACCTGCTTTGAAACACACTATCCAATGAGTTTGGTTATTTGGAAACAAGGCATGCTACTGGAGGATTTGGAGGAACCTTCTGTAGCTGCTAAGAAGGATATGCTTCATATTTATCATATTGGGGATAAGGATTGTATGGTTTTACAGTCCTCCATTTCATAGCTTATTTATACTGGGAGATTTCTATCGTTAGGGAGTCCTCTCCTTATTGTATCGATGTTCCAATATATTTTACCATTGTATTTCCTTTGCATGGATTCATTTCAGTCACAATTTTGATTCAAGACAAGTTGTTTGGGTTTTTCTCTATTTATGCCACCAACCCTACTACTGATAGGTTTATTGTTTGGGAATGGATGGCTTCTTCACTCCCAACTACGAAATGAACCATTGGTGGGGATTTGAATATGGTGGAGCAAGAGAGCAACCGAGATGGTGGTGTTGGTAGTATTATTTCAAGTTTGGAGAGGGAGGGATGGTCTTGATGCGAAGTTTATTAACATATGTTTGACCCTATTCACAGAAAGAGGGATTTCAATTATGGGGTTGGTTAAGTTAGTGCAATTTCTCTAAAGGCGAATATAAGGTTTAGGGGCGATTGAATCATTTTTATGGGCTTTAGGATGGGAGTATATTCTGTGGAAAGCTCCAAACAATTGAGGCGTGGATGAAATACCACAATATTTGATAACCTTCCCATCCATACTACCATATTTCTTCATAGAAATATGATTCTCCTTTGTTCCTTTTAAAGTTTAATGTTTCGTAACTAGAATCTTTTGACTTTATAGTTTTAGTGTTTGGAATTTGGAATCTATCCCCTCGGCCAAAAAAGGATACAAGATAGTTTATTTGGTGATATGTGTCTCTTTTCCATATGATTATTTCATGTGAGGTTTGGGATTTTTGATTGCTCGTAACTGGAGGCGAGAGTTAAAGGAGGCATAAAGATAGCTTGAATAGGTTTCAGTCTCCTTGGAGGAGGATTCACACCACACCTCTTTCTAAGAGGAATCAATGTGGTGGAAGATGGTTGTTCATATATAGGATTATACTACAAAAGGTGCTATGGTTTACGCATGTCTCTAGAGGATCAATGAAAAGCATGTAGTCTCGAAATTCTATTTTCTTTTTTGAAGTGCATAGTATATGTTGATTGGATACTTGGCCTTTTTTTGCAAGTGCTATACCACATAATGTATGGGGTATAGAGGATATTATTTTTTTCTAGGCCATGACCCTTGTTGTGGCTAACCATGATTTGATCGTGATGGATTGTCCGAGATTTTGTAGACTTATCTTCTGAGTACACAAAGTATTGGGATTATTGAGACTTTTCGATGAGGGATATATCAATGCAATCTCATTAAGGGCCAATGCCTTCAGATATGATGTGCCATATGTTTTATTTCCTGTGCTATAATTTATTATTCCACTAATGGCTGGTTGAAAGTGGGATATCGCAGAAAAAACAAAAATTAGAACCAACCAACGCCTGCCAATAATAACCACAAATTTGATTTAATGATTATAATTTTTTTAGAACAACCAGGAAGGATTATGAGACTAACATAAGGAGGGTGAGTAAGCGGCACCAGCAAAAAAAGAATAGGAGAATAGGTGTATAGAAAAGGAACAAGCTACCGATCAAATAGAGGCATGGTGGCATTGAAATATCTCATTTCCTTTTTCCTTTCCTTGATAACTGTTGGTTTTATTTCTCACATTGAATTTCCCAAGTTCACCTAGACAACTCATGCTTCATACTTGCAAGGATATTTGAGCCATTTCATAACACAATAGGTAATAACAAAAAAATAAAGGAAAAAAACCTGAAGGTGTAAACATTGTTTCCATTTTGGAGGTAGTGGAGACTAAACGTGAAGCTCAATAGCAATATTTGAAAGTTTCAATTTTTTTCCATCGACACCAATCTCATCACCATGTTTAGAATTGCCTAAATTCCAACTCCATTTACTCTTCTTAGATGTGGCTTCAAGCATCTTCTTAGATCAAGACAGATTAGTTCTAAATCGAGTCCTTTTATCCTAAGTCTTCAACATCGTAGGGTAGGGTTGTGATTCGTATAATGGGGAAAGGGTTCCATTCTTAGTGGCCACGGCCCGTCATAACCCACCAAACCCTCTTTGCCTCCAGCCAACACAAAATATTTGGCACCAACAGTCTGTTTGAATAGGTTCTTTGGCAC